>JAODJX010000041.1:12119487-12129775 GCA_026776945.1 Isichthys henryi
GACAACATAGCTCCTGAGATCACTGGAACACGCAAACCCCTCCACCACGATAAGGTGTCGGCTCCAGGAGAGGGCTTGCATTTATATCATTGTATTATTATCAGTGTATTGTCATTATTGTTGATATTTTACTCTATGGCCAGAATGTTCCTCCAAAGGGCCATACAGTTTAACCATCTGGTCATAATAGAAGGGTTCCTTCAGGAACTCTTGGTCACCCACATGCTTCCCTCCGCCCCAATCACGGCTCCACATGCTCCTCAATTCAAACAGCTTCACAACATCGTCCACGTAACCTCAGCGATGTTTTTTTTCGAGGTCTGCTTTAGTTCTCTGTGATGACATGGCCGCCCGATCTGCCACAGCAGGCGAAAGAGTGTCAGCGTTTGGGTGCCGGTGAATGTATAGCTGCAGAAGTGACCGCAGTGATTATTTCTGTGTTTGTGTGATACTGTGCCAAGCCTTTGAAAATGGAAACCAAGAGAGTGAGGGAAGTTCTGGTGGTTGGATATGCTTAAACTTTCTAATGCTGGCCAAACTGATTGATTACCTGGTTGTGGGAACCTAACCCTTAAGTCTAGGAGCAATAATAATATAATATAATATAATATAATATAATATAATATAATATAATATTTCCATTCTGGACTATCCTTCAAAAAATTGCTATCAGTAATAATATCACGTGCATTTTATAAAAAATAAATTAAAGCAAATTAACAGGCTAGTAAATAGCATTGTACCTACTTTGATCGCAAACAATCTCCCAGTCGCTTATGAAGTACAGTGTGACAGCCAGTGTAGTGGGTAAACCCAGGGAGGACAGTCTGCATGGTGTCCCAGCGCAACGCAAACACATCCACACTGACACTCAAGAAGAACATGGGGAAAGGGACCAGTTTCCTTAACGATATTGTCAGCTAACAGCCAGATCAGAGCATTTCAGATATATATCAATCTGGTGATCAGGTGAGTTCCGAGACACGCAACGTACGCTGAGTAGAGACGGTCACTGGCACGAACAGCTTATTCTCTGACTTCATCATTCAAGATGGCAGGTGAAAGACAGATTTTTAATTAGATTATAGTTAGATTATTAATTAGAGCAAAGGGGTGGCTTAGCAAATGCTAGAGAAGACTCCCTTTATAGTTTGAATATTAATGTGTCAACAACAACATCAGAGAAAGGTGTTTTGGTTACTCACTTGCAGTAATTGTTTTTTTCCAATTTTTTCATTTCATGTTAATCTTTTTTTTTGAGTATTACTGAATGTTATCATTAATAAAGAAGTAAATCTCTGAAAAGGTGTGATTCAAAATGATTATTGCGAGCTGAAGAGTGTAGGTGTGCGAACTGCAGTGTTAAAATCTTGGGAAGTAGTTTTAATGATGTATTGCTTGTAATTTTTAAATGCCATAATTTCCCTCTTGTAAGACTCTCACATTCCCTGTGGCATCGTTTCCCTGGTTTGATGCTTGTCAACAACTTTAACACAGTGCAGATTTCATGAAGGTGCATTTTTCAACCTAAATTAATCGTCTTTCGAAACTATTTCGGCAATGGCTACAATAAAACATGTGATTCATGTGAGATACTGTTTCACTGAGCATAAAAGGGAATTAACAGCTGAAGCCATTTTCCTAGGAACAAGGAACAGAGGCCAGGTAGGAGCTGGACACGTAGTGACAGGCGCTATCGTTTTCTTAATGGCCTGCAGAGGCACACTCACACGTGCAGGAAAGATGATCTGTGTGAGTTTGACCTTTGGCCGCACAGTACCTGCAATAGGAATTAATCAACTGACTCAATGGTGCACGTTGCAGATGTCAGTGGAAGACTAAATGCACCATAACTACTGGTTGTGGATTTAAAAAAATAGTTTAGTGCTAACAATGTGCGTATTATACATGCCTACATACATGCATAAAAATGTATACACATACTGTATATTAAATACACACACATATCTATATGTGCATGTATATGTGTATGTAAATGAATATGTGTTTGTATAACTGGATAGATATAGATCAATGAAGAAGGTCATTGTAGAACGTCCTGAGGAGCCTGAGTGCACTGCAGTGATGCAGTGATGCAGAATACCTGCTATGCATATAAGGTCCCTTATAGGGGTGAAATCTGGGCAATCCACTTCCAGGGACTCCTTGAAACCTGGTGAGACACATAAGCGCCCCCCCTGAGGGCTGCGCCTCCGAGACGTCTGGCTTCTCTTCTGATTACAAAACAGACGGACACAGTGTAGAACCGTTGCACTTAAGCTCACCTTAAGCAGCATATTTAAGAGGGCTGCCGTTATGGACGAGTCTGATTATAATTTGCAGGACATTTACGCGTACTTGATGATTATGTAAATTAAGGTGGAGGTGAGTGATCTGAGTATCACTACGGTAAGTCGATATGGACATTCAGCATGCCTGGACTGGGTCATCACATATGTGGCCCCAATAAATGGCTGAGAAACAGAGGTACAGCTTTGACTGCCCTCAGGGGAAATACGACACGAAGGAGACCTTATCCAGGGTAAAGGAGCACAAGCCAAATGAAGTCAGGGATGCCAACTGCAGTGTGAATGCCCATGTGCTACACGCAGCATTTAATAACAGCACTCGAAAGGATGCCCTTCAAGCAAAAAAAATCCAAGGAGGGAATGAAGAAAATAATTATCAGGATAAAAATCACTGCTGTCAATAAGCTACAGATGATGTGCCTTTTTATTTGCACCTTTGGCCACAAGTAATTATTCCCGTGCAATTTTTTTCAATCGCGAAAAAATACATTTAAAAAATGCATGGTTCTTTACCTAAATATGAACTGTTGTTCCTTGGCTGCACAATGTCAGTTCGTAATGCAAGAGAAAAGATATTTAATGGATCTACCATGGGAGTCAATAATAAATGCACCCACCCCCCTCCTGTTTTGTTATTTTGAACCTCCCACGCATGAATTATACATAAAAGACGAAGTGAGAAATATAGTAACTCAGCTTTGTCCTAAATGCCTCTATGTCACATTAATGAATATTCACAGATGATTTTTTTTAAGGCTGATGTTCATTTAGCGACAGCACAAGGCTTTGCCAAACATGGCCCCTTAATGACCCTCATTCATTTAAAATGTTTTTTTGACCCCACACAATATTAGCTCGCCCTGCAATTATCAAACAGCCTCTGGACGGTACATATATAGAAGCCGACATCAACACATTCCGTCGCTTCCCCAGAAGTCTGCTATGATTTACAGGCCTTTGTCGTCACTGTCTCCCCACATAGTAAGAAAACTTTCTCTGCTCCCCCGTATCTTGACTGCCAAAAAGGCAGTCCCTGTCTGGGCCCCCAGCCTATACACCAAAATACCAGATGTTGGAGGAAACCAAACATTAGCGGGACTTTAGTTTTGAAATCGCACAATGTAACTGGAGACGGTGTTTGATAAGTCTCCCTTGTCCAATTGCCCGATTGTGAAAGCCATAGAAACCCGAACGCAGAAACTTCCGGTTTTTCCTGTCCTTGAATTATATGCATTTCAGCCGCCAAAACAAGGACGACTCATATAAAAAAGAATGGACCGAAAGCCGAGGGGCAATAAACATTCGCTCGCGCTTAGGCAGATAAAGTGAAAAAACACCAGCGGCTGTTTGTTGTTATTTCGGGCCATGTGACTGGTGCGCACAGCAAGACGTTTAGAACAGAAATGTGCCTCAACATCCGGAAGGCACAGGTGGGCTTTCGCTCGAAAGGAAGGGAATAGGAGCCTCCGGCGGGGCCAGGGTGAATCCTGCAGTCTGACTTCAGACCGCCCCATTCCTACCCACAAGGCCATGCTGTTCCAACCCACAGGGCTGGTAATTGATTGAGTAATGGAGTTATTTCATTGAGTGGCTCCCTGGGTACATTTCACTCCAGTCCGTAAATCCTGGGGCAACTGAAAGAAGGGAAAAAAAGAGAGAGAAATAACTGGAAGGGATAAATAAAACCAAAATCTATACCACTGTTATTCACACTCAATAAATCCAATGATAGCTTTAATGGGCATCCCCTCCTATCTTCCCTTGTCTTCTGGAATTTTCTGCCGTAGCTCCGTTGAGCAATTGCAGGGTGGTGAGAGGAATGTTCCAGATAAACCAAGGTCTTTGCTTTTAGACGGAAAAGTGTTGCTGCTTAACTAACCACAGGCAGCATTTTCTGTTTTTAAAGACCAGCCCAGTCCGTCTGCCTGAACTGGAATTTTGTATGTGTGCGTGTGTATGTGTGTGTGTGGATTATGTTTATATTTTATTTCGTGGAAAACAAATATTCCCCACAACGTGATAAAAACCTGTTATTGACATTGTGGGGACCATTTTTTCAGGTCCCCATAAAGATCTGTGAATGCAAAAAAAAACAAACAATGCCAAAATTCTCCTATTTTATTTGGTTACTCATGGTTAAGGTTAGGGCTGGGTAGGAGTTAAGGTCGTCATTTTGGGATTAGAATTTTTCCCCATAGAAATGAATGGAGAGTGTGTATGTGTGTGTTTATGTATGTATGCAGATGGTATATATTCAATGCAATAGTCTCAAATGTTATGCAAGCAAAAAAAACCTCAGAACAGAGTCCACAACTGGTTGGATGGAATCAGGCTCTGCTTTCCTGAGGCCTTAAGCAGAATGTGATTCTCATTCCTTTTTTAAAAAACGCTGCTCACGTCTCCTGACCGTTAGCCACCAGTAGCAAAACCACCGGCAGCAAAGACAAGCATCTTAAGATGTTTAAACAATATGACTTCTGATCTTTGGGCGAATGCGAGTGCAGGGGCGCAGACCGCATGACCTTCCGAGCGCAGTATCCCCTCGTCGGGTACAGCCCTGCACGGCCGCAGACTACGCAGTCTGCAAAATATTGCCTTTGCCTTAACAAATAATTCTGTTGCACTTAATAGCACGGTGTGGCTACTTCTTATACACAACTATAAATTTGTGTTTTTGCTGTAAGTTCCTGCCAAGAGCTGGGAGAGTCGGGATTTTGGCCAGTCAAAACACAAATGTCGGTCCTGCGAGCGTCTTGCTGTAATTTAGACTCGAACGTGGCCTGCAGGCATATTATTCCAAGTTAGCACGGGAAATTAAAGCTGACTGCAGAGTAATGAGCAAAGTGATAGTTAACTTTCCTGCTTCCCTCAGAAAACTCCCATAACTGTAATGAGAAAGTGAAGCCCTTCAAATGGCCGTCCACAGCCATAAACTATTGCATTATGGGGCTAAATCGGTGATTTTGCACGTGTTCTTTTGTAGATTATGCCTGAATTATTAAAGACGTATTATTTACACTCACTGTTGCCAGGCACTTCACGAAAATGGGCCTATTTGATAACTACATTCAGGAAAAATGTGCTTTACATCCAGACCACTTCCCAGAATACAAAACAGTTGGCCGTTCTCATAACCCTCTGGTCATAAATCTATATTTTATATTAAGACCAGATAGAAAAAAAAGCTCTTCTAAAAGAACTATTTTTGGTCAAACTGTTAAAATAATCCATTATATTAAGTTTCCTTTTCCTTTTTTTAAAGTTCCGTTTTAGCTAATCTCCTTGTTGATCTGATTTATTAAAATGCAGCTGTGTCTTTGTACTGTTCGATTAACGTTCAAGTCACATAAATTGGCTTGCTGACTGAGGTTTAACATGCCACATCTTGGTAACACCGGAGAATTAGCCGCGCGGTAATTCCAGAAGGATCCCGGCACATTGAGGGCCCCACTTGGTACGGGGCTCTGCCGACAGAGCGCGTACTTCCAGTGGCCTCGCTCATAAACGCCCACGCTGGAATAACCCCAGATTCCTGTCTTATAGAGAGCGGGTACAGAAGCAGTGATTTACAATGTGGCTGCCCGTAAATTCCACATGCTAATCCGTCAGGCCTGGGGGTAGTGATTCGCAATATATGGCAGCCCCCTCCCAGAAGGGGCGAGATTTATCTGTTTGTGTAGAGGAGTTTCGTACAAATAAGATTACATAATGCCGCCCGTGTGATCTGCCGCCATACGGCGATGCCCTCTGACGGGAACTCGAGGTAGAGCCGCACCACTTTAGGAAGCTTTAGAAAATAAGGTTGAAAGAAAAGAAAAGGGAAAAAAAAATGCGAGTGTATTCCAAACAGTGATGTAACGAGAGCAACATTTACTAAAAGAGCACCGTACAAAGCATTAACATCCGCAGAAATCCCTGACTAGCAGATTGCAGTCAGAAATGGCTGTCTGTGGGCTGCCTAAATGCTTCCATTTCATATGAGAGGATGTTCTCCCAGTGCACGAAAAACAAGCAGGAAGACAGCACTGCTGTCCATTAAACTTTAATAATATAAGAGCAATGCATTCTGTAAGATTACTGTATCCCCCACACCAGGCCCAAAAAACACATTTGTCATCAGTTCACTGCTTTCTGTTACTTCTCTCCACTCATTTTTCTTGCTAAAAGGTATTACTCCCACCCGTTCACTCCCCCCCCCCCCCATACAGTGTAAATAATTTACACTTATAATGTGATATAATGAAGTAATTACTGGCAATTTTTATTTAAGAGTAATGGATATGAAAGTGATTCCAGTTATCACATTAGCCCTAGAGCTTTCTGTAGGGCTTTATGCCCCCCCCCAGGCAAACTGATCCAGTGAGTTTGTACATGAGCATTGTACACAATGCGCTTAACGTACCCTGTTGTTCTGCGTGGACTGTCGGCCGGGGCAGCGAGAGGTAATTCGGGGTGACACAGAGCTGAGACATGAGCTCCGCCCATGTGTGTGAGAGACAAGGCACACAGGGGACGAGGCGAGCATTATAGGCAAGCTCCAAAATGATGAATCTGATCCAACGTACAGAGCAGATGTTTTATTAGCCCTTTATGGGTATCTGTGTTAAGGAACAAAATTGAGGGGGGAATGGGGGTGATCAGCCATCAACCTCATATCAAAGACTATATTGTTAAGTTTTAATAATGGCGTGACATAGAAAAAGTCAGGGGCTTCTTTACTGCTGTTTTTCTTTACTTTTTCGGTTCATGGCACAAAGGTACAGTGTCTTAGAAGAACAGCATCGTGTTCCTCCTGCAGCGAGACATTCCCCGAACAAACGGATACGGCGGCACGTCGCATTGATGGCCGAGGAGAGCTTCGTCCAGGGAATGATGCGAGGCAGAGTGATGTCGCTGGAAGCCAGGAGAGTGGGAAAGAATGTGAAGATGCTCGACCACCTCTGGTGGACGGGTACATTTAATAAGCGCTCGATCCAGACGTTAAAAAGCCTCGTCAGCTAAGCATTCTGTAGAATATGGAAAGACAGGAGACATTTACAGCAGTTTGCCCTCCGATAAAAATTGCTTCTCTTTCTGGGTTCCGCGAGAGAATTGGAAACAAATGTCAGCTTTAGAAACTGCACCTCACGTTACTCTCTTATGAGCTGGTGTGCTTTCCAGGCTGGATTTAAGATGGAAAACTGCATTTTTTCTTAATATCCCCCTGAGCTGAAAAGGAAAAAAAAGGGCGAGCGCACACTCAAGCACGCACACGCAGAAAATGCACGCATGAATGCACATCTGGATGCCTACGTGTAAAGAATAGCACAAACCTACACTCACACAGAGCCAATGCATGCTCGCATAGCCCTGTGTGTGGGTGACATCATCTCAAGCTCGTATGAAAATCCGTCGAAATATAGAGACCCCATCTAAACAGGAAGATGACACAAAGGTCTGCACAGTGATAAGTGCCACTTTATTTGGGGTAGGAGGACGACTGAACAAAAAGCTTCACACCCTGCCTTTGTCTGAAACTTCACTTCCGGGACTGGATGGCAGTGGTGGGAAGTGAGTGTCACACTCCGAATGGTGCACACACACGCACACACCCACACTGAAACACGCTGCTTTCCAAAGAGCCGGCTATTTCAAAATTCATTGCAGATGCCAGCGATGATTTCACGTTAAGGAAAACCCCTAGCCGAATTAGTACTGCTCTGTGTGGGAGTACAAAAAAAGAAATATATAAATATATATTTTGAAGTTCTCTGACACAAAATACCTGCGTCAAAAAGGATGCCTGTGTTCTGTACCTGTTCACCGTTCCAGTATTTTATTTATATATTTCTATATCTGTGCATTTCTGTAAAGCAATCTCTTAACAATGTTTCAGACAGTATATACAGCTTTCAAGAAGAAACATATTTTTCTCGAGACTGGTTGTAAATTTTATTCCAAAGGGCAAAGCAAACGAGAAGGTCTCTGGAAAGGAACTTAATAATTGCTCTCTTATTTGAATTTCCTCCAATCTCTCAGGCTGCACTGTCTGTCTCACCACCTGCGTGGGGCCAAGACTTTTTCCCTGACAAGGTTACAGCTGCCTTGTTCATACTCCCTAAGAGATAATACTGAAGAACAAGATGTTTACACAAGACGGATCTCTCCTTAACCATACTGTACCGTGAAATCAATATGGGAGAAATGCAGGGAGTTTCTCATAATCGTTCAGGCCAGTGGGCATTTTAGCCGTATGGTTACATCGGCAGGGTGAGGTGAACATTTTTTTCCCCCAAAAAAAATTTTAATACATTGAGCTGGGAAATTTTCAGAGTATTTCATTACAGTGAAGTGATAAAAACAGAAAAGAAATATAGTGATTCTGAGGGGCTAGAGGGGAATATACACTTACTGAATCCTTTAATGGAAGTAAAACGAATCACATATGCAGAGCGAATCCTATTTCAGGCCGATCCTGTCGTGTAAAACGCACGCAGGGATGCACAGTAATTGCTTTTCTTGTTGTCTGGCAGAATAAATTCAGGATTGTGAACCTTTCCCTCCAGTTCCGAGTTCTATGTCCGTCAGCCCAATGTCGTAACAGGAGATGGTTGGGAGACGGAACCCGCGGAACACTGGGAGTGTGTTACGGCAGCAGCCGGAACCTCGGCGGGCTGCACTCTCAGCTGAGGGGGTCATGCCACACGGATGTTGCCCCGTCTCCGTCTGACTGAAGCATGCATGTTCTCCATATGACTGTGCGGCTTCCCCAGGGCAGTCTGCCCCCCTCCCCACAGCTCCATGCCTGTGGGGTGAGTCAGCACGGCACTGGATGTCTGAGTGTATGTGTGAAGTTCCTACCTCCCCCAATAAACGGCGAACAGACCCAGCTGAATAAGCTGCCTACTGTATGATTACTGATTCATTCTATAGATGGATGGATGGATGGATCTTTACATCCTTGTAAAAACCTTATACTTACATGGTCCCATCCACAGTTTTATTTTTTATTTTAGTTGGACTATTGAGTTTTTTTCTCTGTCCTATATTGCTTTGTTTTTAACTTGTAAACGTTGCAAAGAGAAAAGGCAGTTATTATTACCCACCCATGTGTCTTCATTCCCCGTATCCTGGATAGACAGACAGACAGACACACACACATGCACATGTAGGGTATACCTGTCCTTATGGGGCCCGCTCATTCACTTCTATGGGAAAAATGCTAACGCTAACTCTGACAACCTTAACCCCCACCCTGCCCTAACCATAATCATAAGTAACCAAGCAAAATACAAGAGTTTTTTGCATTTTTATTAGCAGTCACCGATTATTATATAACAAAGGACCAGGAAAAAAAGGGCATTTGTAATATTATGGGGACATTGTCTCCCCATAAGGATAGGGATACCCGCTCGCACACACATACACACACACACAGCAATTCAGATAGACGAAGGAAACGGAGAACCTGGAAGAAACTCACATGACATGTAGAGACCATGCTGATATCCAAACTTTACACACCCTGAGTGGAGGCCAGATCCGAACCCTCAGTCATGGAGGCCAACATGCAGCAATTTCAAACAGAGGAATAAACATAATTAAGCAAGCGATACATAAATGATAATCATGCACAAATTTGTAATGCATGCAAATGAATCGGGACACGATAACTATCTCCAAAAAGTTGCTGAAGTCTTGTTGGATGGTGAGATGAACGTGGCTTTAGCTCCTAAACTTCTCCTCAGGGGCACCTCAGCCATTCCCTGTATTTGTTACACTTCACCAGCAGCTCAGTTAATTAACTCCATAAATTTAATAACCTGATGAGGTATTGATTCACCAAACATGGTGCACCTGGGTAGCCCTTTATTGGATGGTTACTGCAAACGGGGGGGGGGGGGGGGGGGTTTTAAAGGGAAAAGAGAAAGACATTTAAAAAAAAAAAAAAAAAAATTTTTAACCAAAAAAAAAAAAATTAAAAAATTATTTGGATGGAA
>JAODJX010000041.1:12192549-12208399 GCA_026776945.1 Isichthys henryi
CCCGCATGTGTAGCTAATACTGTTGACTATCTAGAAAAAATTATGTGTATCTATGTCGGGGAGATATTGTCATCGGTTTGTGTGTGTGTGTGTGTGTGTGTGTGTGTGTGCGCGTGTGTGTGTGTGTGTGTCTATATATATATATATATATATATATATATCAGACACAAAAATACACACACATACATTTTTTGCAAAGGCCATTTGCCCACGCGATGGTGTCCTTAACGGCTGTTTGTCTGGTATTTCACTGCAAACACATGTAATACTGCTTATATATGACTGTATAGCTCAGTCTCCTTCTCTCTTATGTCTTCATCTTGAAAATGTCAGAGGAAAGTCCACAAAAGTTACAACCAGAATGTTAATTTAAGAATAAGGGTTCATCAGAGAAAACGCTGGAAAATATACTGCAAAGCTGGGAGCATCCATCGTTTGAGAGGAAATGCAGCGCTGGTGGCTTTGATCATTAATCCATTTGCAGAGGTATCGCTTTTCTCTTTTTACGTGTTTTTCCCCCGATTTCTCTGCGCCGTCGCATTTGCTGGGCAGACGCAGGAAACCGGTAACGTGTAGCTTTAAATGCAGGACAGCTGAAGATCCTCTTTGTCCAGCACCGTGTGATTTATTAACCCCCCCCACCCACCCCACCCTGCATATTTCACTGCCACGGTAACTCAAAAATAGTGTTTCAAGATGTAATGTCAGCAAACGTTTGGAAGACTTCATAATTTGCTAAATACGATAGCGAATGCTGGCAGGGCTTCATATTCTGCTAAATATACTTTTTATTCTATGGAGTTTTCATGAAAAGTCACGGTTTAGCCAAGGGATCATGTTTCGTTCCCATAGTTTCTGACTAAAATGCCACAGGAGGAGTCAGTTATCCTCTTTGTACGTAGTTCAGACATGGTTCCGTTCCCTTGCAGTCTTTGAGTGTTTTGATTCCTTTCAGAATCCATAATAATACCGTGTACAGTATAGGTTTTGATATCCCATACTTTTCAATACGTAATAATGCTTTAATACTCCGCAATAAATGTGGAACTCTTAAATTAACGCCATGGGCCTTTAATTTGACCTGCAGTCGTCTAGGAGTCACGTGAAAACTCTCAGCTTTCAATGTGCCATTTCAGCGATGCCCCATTGACTCCCATTCACAGGGCCGAGATGAGATCAGGGGCTCTCACTGCCCCGGCCAAAGCAGACCTCTCGACAGCCATACATCCTACCGGAGTGTAAGGCCTCACGCCAAAGTCCTTTGCTGTTGCAATTATGATCTGATGCTACGAAATGTTCCCCCCCCCCACCCCATTTTAAACAAACAGCACATCTGCAGCTAATAGGAGCCCCGATTGTTTTAAGGGTTCACAGGTTAACGGTGATTCATTACGGTGGTCTGCACGCTTCCTGCTCTTACTGCTTAGCATCTGCTCCACTGTCAGTAGTGTCTGCACTCACCAGATGTGCAATATACTGTATAAATCACTCAGGAACACAGGAAATGACTGTATCCAGTGAGGGGAACAAATCAATATCTCTTATATGCCACATGGGTTAGCTAATTCAAAAACCAATGAGAAGGCCAGCGACTGTAGGTTTAGTTATTTAGCGCATGTTAGACGGCCATTTCCAGTTAAAAGTATTTTTTTTATAGTTTTTTTCTTAATAATGAAATTCAGTGTATTTCAGTGATTTTCTCAGCCCCTCGAATGAAACATTTTATGTGCATTTTCTCTGTCAAAATTTATGTTGCTGTCCACAAACAGCATTTACGCCTTTTTCTTTTCATCGATGCTTTCATAGATAGAAACACCCAAGGTCAGTACAGCAGCAATTAACAGCAGGCTGATTCTAAAACATTCAGCTGCTATTAAGCTAAATAACATTTGCAGGAACGCCTTAAGTGGCAGACCTAGTGCATCAACGGGTAATGTTTGCATTCTAGATTTTAACACAGATTACTAATGTTCGACATATGTAATAAGATGCAATAACATTTTACACCTATAAAAATATCAGTTAACAAGTACTAGAGAATTAAATTGTATACAGGAGTTGGAGGTTGTATAACAAATTAGATTTGGAAATCAATTTGATTTGTAATGTAAACGACTAATTTATTCAGAACAACTTTTAAATAGAAAACTTATCAAATATTACTAATAATATAAGCAATTACACAAGTCTGAATGACAATTATGAATATTCGGTTTAAGAGTAGCACTTGGAATGGAATGCATTTAATTACTTGAAACAAATTAATTAGTCTCATGGCAAGGCCTTCCTTCGTAATTATAAGGACTGATACGGTAATTACTCCATAGGACAATAAATGAATGTGCACATAAACTTCACAAACGATAGAAATCAAGTGGGGGAGGCAAAGCTAATTAAAATAATCTAACATTAGCTGATTAGTAAATTAAGAGTTATCAAGTGCTCTTCGCAAACAGCTAAAATCAGATGGCGCTAGGTAGCTTTCAAATTCTTTAATGGTAATCAACTGAAACGTTTAATAAATAATTATACCATTAAGCGATCATTTATCATCTATCTGCGTGAATTGCGGTTTGATTAAAGCTCTCCTCCCAGAACTGATCACAATGATCACAATATGAATGCATTACAGATTTACAATTTCCTGCTCTGAGCGATTCATGCGGAATCACGCGACTGTTCGTGGCACGGCCGTGTAGTCAAAGAGCCCTGAAATGGTGTTGGACTGTCTGTTGGGTATAAACTCTGAATTATTAAATGTATTCTGCTTGGCACTCCAGAAAATACAGTTGTAGATGTAAGTTAGGGTGCAGTGTGGCAGACATTGGCCGGAGAAAAACAGGTTTCCATAATGGACCTCATTTATTATCGATCGTACAGTATGTGATGCCTTCAATCTGAGTAATGTGTCTCCATTATTCACCCACGGACGTCCCGTGTGTAAAAGACCACGCGTGATGACAAATGACTGTGAGTTTGCCAGCCTGCGGAGACTGCTGTTCACACAACATGGCCTCCGGTAGGGGACCCGAGGCTACTCGGGTGTTGAGCCGAGGCCCCGCCGCCCGAGGGGGCTCCCGGTGTCCGCGGTAGTCACACGCCGCCTGTTTATTACCCCGCAGGAACACAAACATTTCGATCGGCGTCCGCGCACGTCTGCAGGACCATAACTCACTTCTCCTGGGAGGGGTCTGTCAGGCGGTGCGCGAGAAATAAAAGCATCGTCGGATATCAGGCACCGCAGCCCAAACAGGGCAAAAAACAGGTGCTAGACCTGATACCGTAGCTCTGGTATTGAGCTAATTTTAAGCATTTAAGCAGGACTGATGCAACGACGCCCCAACACTCCAATGACTTTGCAACGTACGAAACCATACAGAACTATATCGCACAAACAGAGCCTGTAATATGGTGCATGGCGGGAACCGATAAAGGGGCACGTTGGCGCCTTTTTTTGCGCTTCCCATGAAAGACGCCGCGTGAATGGTGCCGTAGACAGAGTGAGTGTGCGCGTGAGGGCTCCTGAGTGTGCGCGTGAGTGAATATGTGAGCGGGGATTAGAGCGTGAGTGCAAAAAACAAATGACACGACATCCCCGACTGGCATAGGCTCTTGAAAGGCTCACGGACAGCCTGTTCATCTGGACCTTAATGGGTCAGCCCCCAGAAAGTTCCTTCATCTCTGACTAAAATCTTACCCATTGTCTTCTGCACCCGGCTACCAGCTGTGAACTAGTCCCCCCCACCTCCCAGACTCTCTGCTACCTCCCCGGTTTGTGAGGGTCAGTCGGCGCACTACAATTACACAGAGATGCTGTCATCTCCCCGGTGCGGGCGGCCGGGATAGAAGGAGTTCCAGTTTGCGGAGGCTTTGGACCAAAGCGGGGTGTGCTCCACTCGCCTTCATCGCTCCTCGTTACGGCCGCGCGGTAGGATGTGAGGACGTACATTTCCGACAGCTATGGTCTGATAAAAACGTGGCGCGGACGTGCTTTACGTGCCCCCGGGGCCTTCCCGAGAAACATATGGCGGGATGCTCATTTAGCACAGCAGAAGAAAGAAAGACTGTGTCCTACTGCTGGTGCAGCAAACCAAACAACATGGTAACAGACACAAATGACTTTCCAGCACTACTTTGGGGATGAACGTCGCTCCCAAAGCTACCTTTTAATCCGTGTACACGGTTCAACTAAGCATCCCAAGGGCTGGCGGGTCGTCAGCATTCCTCCGTCTCAGCCAGGTTTCCTCTGGCCCTTTTCTGTCGGTTAAAGACACCGGGCTCCACTGGAGACAGGACAAAGAGAGGACCTGATAGGAAGCGTCACCGCCCCGCTCGGGACACCACATGTTGGGCTGCATTTCTGTCCGTTGGAACGTAGCAGGATGCCACAATAAAGGCCGACGGATTTGTGGTCAGCGGTCTTGCGTGAATAAGAGGCAAAGGGGCCACAATCACCTCCCTCTGACATGATTAGATCAGTCAGTACTTCTATTACATCCATCCTTGGACACTATTATTTATTCTGGGCAGAGACTGTGAAAGACCAGCAGGATCCAACAAAGGTATGATGTTGCAACCATCCACACAATCTGGACCTGCTTTCAAAAAATATAAAGGCTGGGTTACGTTGTGGGAATCGTGCTCTTATCTGCACTCAGTACTTACTTGTATGTGCATGTATATACAGTAAGGTATTAAATTAATAAAAAGATATTGCTAGATCAGATGAAAAAGCTGAACAGTTCTGGTGCTGTGTTTCAGTGGAATTGTAGCAGAAGTGTAGGAATGTTTCAGGTCTTTGCATTTTCTTTCACCAGGTAGCGTGAACTGTACAATATGACGGAGGAAGAAAAAAAATAACCTTAGTCAATCTGAGGGTTATACTTGATGAAAGGGAATTCCATTCAGAATTGATGACATGATAATGAAAACTTTCAAAGAAAGGCAATGATGGACAAGTGACATTTTATTAATTTCCACAGCTAACACACTCACTTGCACTGCAGTGATAGACAGAGGCAGGTCAGGAGAAGCAATTCATTACTGTGGTAAAAGACATTTCCCTACTCATAAGAATTTTATGAATTAGACATTGTCATCAGCCAGGTCCCTACTATCAAAATAATGTCTGACATCTACAAACTCAGAAAATACTACTAAAAAAAAAAAAAAAATTATTATATGTGTGTAGATACACAAACACGCACACAGGTTTGTAATTATATCTTTGTGGGGACTCTCCATTCATTTCTATGGGGAAAACTCTAATCCCAACATGACGACCTTAACTCCTACCCAGCCCTAACCTTAACCATAAGTAACCAAAGAAAATACGAGACTTTGGGCATTTTTATATAATTTATAGTTCAGATTCATTTGCTAATACTTTGGCAACATCTTTTGAAACCTTGAAAATGACATCTGAGCGTCATTTCAGAATAAAGACCCCACACCATCACGTATAAATGGAAACCTCCATCTGATACAGACATAGCCCTTGTTTTGAGTCTTCTTGTAAGTACAATCGTTTTGGTCCCCCATACCTACCACAATGGATAAAAAAGTGGCTCTAGTTTCATACCACATGACATTTAGACAATTCTGTAAAAGCAAAAGCTTATTGATTAAACATATTTCCCCTGGAATATTAAATTCAGAGTAAATATAGAATTAAGTTTCAATAAACATAGTCGATGACTGGGAAATGCAGTGTGGCGGAGCCTGAGGGAGTCCTGCAGAAAGCAGCCGTCGCTGTGCTCTGTGGAAAAGGTCAATTTCCCCGAATCTGCTGGGGGTACGGTGAGGCGGGGGGGGGGGGTTACGCGCAGTGGTTTGTGACATAAAAATCCCCAGCGATAAATTAAAAGGACAAAAGCAGTTCTGGATTGTGATGGCGCACCGAGCTCTTGTCGACTCGGCACAGAGACAAAGGCCTAATTCATTCTTGACCTGGAAAACAGCGTAATACCAACCCACATTTTCCGAGTCACCAATTATATTGGAGCTACTGGCAGCGAAAAGCACAAAACTGCAGCCGTCCATGTATGAGCAGCCAGTGGCTTTTATGGGGTTTATATCAGCATTCGGGGGTTTATCGTGATTTAGATTTCGGATTCATGAGAACCAAAACACGTTAGTGATGATTCCTTGGTTCTGTGCTCCACTTATGACACAGCATTGTCTGGAATACAGTCTGTGCTATTTGACATTTACGCTGCTTAGCTAATGTTTTCCTCTTGTTCCGTGACTGGATAATTTACCGGAGGGACTCAAGGCACAGGGCTGCTACAGCAGGACCTTTCCTGAGGCCTGGAATCAGTATCGGTACAATCGGTCCAAGAGCAGCATATTAATAGGCCATATGTGCTTTCAGGAGAATTCAGACATGAATGGTTTTCATTAATGAATTCCACAAGTCAGGTCCTAAATAGATTAGAAAGACTGGATAGCTTTTATTGTGGTATTAGGTACAACAGCCTTGGCATAAGCTATTGTGGCTAAATCCGTGGCTAAATGTTGAAAAAGAGACAATGTTATGTCTAATGTCTGTCAGCTGTTTGTCACGCCGTTTCATCACTTCCCTGCCAAAATCAATACAGGGCAATTTACTAACTAGATGCTTTTCAAAGAGGCCCTTATGAACAAAGAAAGCAAGAATTACAGCAATTAGGTGGAGTGGTTGTAGGACTTGCGTCATGCAGACCCCTTGAGTCCATCCTTGAAACGTTTCCTTTTCATCTCCGTAGCAGCCGTCTGAGGTAACAGCACTGTGGTCTTGGGACGTTATTCAAACTGGCACCCAACCCGTAAAACAATCACTGCATTATTTACCGGCAGCATCTTATTGGAGGGTGGAGACCTTACACTGCATCCAAGTTCAGATTCAAATAAAAAAAAAATGAAAATTTAAATGGAAGGAGTTCATGAGTTATGTAGGTTTACAGCTAAATCGTGCTTTTGTAAAAATTCTCAAAAGGCGGGAAAATCACCATATATCCACAAGTGGCCACGAGAATGCTGTCACGGAGTAGATCCTATGCCAGACTGTGGCGAAGTGGAGGCGTCTGAGATTCCCTGCAGGTGCATAGCACGCCTGTAGTGCACCCTGGGAATGTCACTCAAGGACATACTGACCATTAACCTGAACCAGTAGATCACACAGAAGACACAAACATGTCTCGAAGTACCGAATATAACCTCTTAATACAGAATGATACTATTAAAAAAAACAATCGAATAAAACAAAAAACTTGCCCTCGACAGCTTGTACTGGTCCACGCATCAGGGCAGGAGGGTTAACGTTACAAAAAACACCAACCCTACAATACAATGGCGTCTGACCTTCCCCTATCAAGCTTGCAGCCCAGCTAGAAAACAGCTGATGAAATTAAACATAAGGCTTCAGTCTGGAAGGTTACGGCTCAGGACACATGGATTAGACACATGAATTAACAACTTAACACGATACAAACGGCCAAATACTGATCACATTAAAGGCAAACAAGGAAACAAACATGGAGGTGACCGTGTGCAGAAGCCGAAGTCACAGCAAGCAGGAGAGAAGATAGAAACAGGCAAGAGAGAAACAGCAGTGGCCAGTCTTAACTTCTAAATCCGTACGGTTTACCTACAAAAGCAACAAGACGTGCAGCGGCAGCTCAAAGCTACAGTAATAAACTGCATAAAATGGCACCTCAAACTATCCTGTCGCAATAGCACACATACTATAACTTATATTAAAACAGTCATACCTTAACAGCTGACAATTCAGCAAGAAGTAAAGGGTTACCAGTAACCAGGTGGAGTACGTGACCCCCCATCCCTGAGCAGCCGGGGGCGGATGGCACAGGGAACAATCTTACGTTTTTACGGGCCCACTGCTCACGCTGCGTCATTGGCAGCCAAATCACGACGCCGGACCCCAGACGCCGAAAAGAGGGCCATCAGACAAGCGGCCGGTGCAGGCAGACCTTTACCACAGAGCCCATGCTGAAATGGCGCCAAACTGCCCTCTTTATGCACACTGCAGTAATTAAAAAGAGGCAGGGCAAAGATGTAGGCCGTAGTAGGTAATCTACCCTGCTACAACTCATTTGCACAATGCTTATTGTTACAGTACTCATTGTTAATCCTTGTATGCAGAAGGTGAGACGCTATAGCATGGCATCTGTAACTGTTTTGGATGCTCTCTGAGCGGGGAGGTAAACAGACAGGACCGTACCTTATCAGACCATCCATGCAGTGAGTCCCATGGGAGACTTGTCCAATCAGACGGGGCCTGCAGTTCCATTCCCACATAAAAGGCCAGGCCCGGTAGGACTCGGGCCGGTCCATTTCCTCGCTGCCGTTTCCCAGCTCTCAGACGTACAACGCCGATCTCTCTCTCCACTCTACCGCTCACCGTTTTGAAGCCCGTCTTCCTTTGTCGCCTTCCCGAGCTTCAGTAGCCTGCGACACTGTCTGATGTCTGCCTGACAGCGTTCCCTGGGTGAGTCGTGGCAAAGAGAAGCGAAAGTGCCGTTTGTTTATGTCTGACTTAAAACCCCCAACATCAGAGTCACCTTTGAAAATGGCAAAATAGACACTTTTCTTAAATAAATTTTTTTTGACGTAAAAAAGATGGCTTTAGTAAATACCCAAGTTTATCTGTGAGTATCTAGCCAGTTACTCTGAGAATATCACAGGTTATTATTCCATTAATGTGAGGTGCGATGACATGTGATGTTTGATAACATTCCCAGTCCCTGATAAGCTTTTATTTTGCTTTCATTCGGTCTGCAGATTGAAAAGTTGGAGGGCATTCAGAGGACAGCATGACAGAATAAGCCTCATTTCATCTACCTCTTATCTCTAATCCTATGATGCAAAAATTCAAGAATACTTTAACACTCATTTTTATCTGCCTAATTGTAAAGCCTTTCCTCTCTATTTATTGGTGCAACATAAGTGCTTATTTCCATGTATCTCGTGTTTATACACAAAAGCTCTCTCTGCTGTCAGCTTCCTCTATTCTGCGTTTGCTCACGCTTAATTCCCACACTTGTCCACGTGTGACATTTTAAGGAGGATCGGACATTAAGTCCTCAGGAACGTTCCGTTACGCACATTTTGTTTAAGTTTTCACGCCAACTGGGCCGCGTGAAGGGCTGACTCCTCCACCCCACGGGGGAGGTGAATCCCCCCGCCTGTCTCACAGGAGGCGCTGAGTCTGACGAGGATGCCCTGCTCCCCCCACAGTAAGGCCAAAACCGCCTGCACTGCTCTGGCCGCCAGCATCTCCTGAGTGATACTCCTCTGTCAGCGGGAGACACGGCGATTAAATCCCCACCAAGTTGACAGGGAAGCGTATCTGTGTGTGCACACTCGCGTGGGGGGTGGAGCTGGGGCAGCGGAGTTCGAGAGAATATTTTTCCTCTCAGTGGGTACCAGCCTCTCTCACTAGTTACTTCCTTTTGATGGAAACCAAGTCTCCATCAATCTCTTTCATTACGCTTTTTGTGTTCATTCGCCTTATTACAAGGGCTAGTATCACTTTTGTGTCAAAATTTAATAACCTGGCTAGGGGCCACATTTCAGGGTCGTGTGGCATATATGCATTTTAATTACATAAATATATGCATTATCACATCACAGAAATGCATAGTCAATTGCATGTAGCAAGATATTTATTTGTTTAGTGTAAATCTTACATGACCGCTAAATAATTTGAGTAGTGTTGGTTTCCAAGCTGCCTAATTGGGCGGCAAATTTGAGCGTCAGCGCTGAGAACATCGTCACGGTTACAAAGGCTGTAAGGAGCGGTGTTAAATTTTTGTGTTTGGTTTCAGGTCCATCAGCGGAACAGAGAAAGTGATACGGGATGCTGTTAGCGTCTAAGGGAATGTTGGCAAACACACTGTGCTTCCCAGCAGTCACAACCTCTTGGCTTTTTCTATCTAAAATCACAAAAAACTGAAACTGTAGACTCAGCTACGGAGATTCTGTTACTCAGTTTATTCTGCATAAGAACACACAGGCCTACACAGACGGTGAAAACGACATTTCGTCCCCTATAAAAATTCTCCACATTCCATATTGCTAACCAGAAACATAAGGTTTGTTTAAATGTGGTAAATATACTTTATATTGTCTTAGGAACATAATATTCCATCATTTTTTTGGCTTTGGCTTTCTGAGGCGTGCTGGGTTATTATTAAACACATCCATAAACCCAGAAACGTTCACGACGTTTTGTCGAAAAGCATACAGAAAGATAACACCAGGCTGGGCTTCTGATGCGCTGGAATGACTTCGGTTTCACTGGACTGACACTCTCCGTTTCATGTTTCTGTCCCTGCCAACCACGATTGCCTTTAGACAAAGCGGACGGCACCTTCTTCTTCTGTTTAATAACTACAGTAAATGCAGTGCAGCAATACGGCGTGCAGTTGACAAGAGGAACGATGCAGCACTTCAGACTTCATAAGAAATACCCACCCATACTTCCATCCATCCACCCCTCCATCCATCAGTGTATCCATGCTCTTATTCTGCTCAGTGTCATGGATAAATATTCCTAAATAAAATGTATTAAACTATTTAATAAATGTTGCGCTGGCTATTAATGTACAAGATTCTTCTGTGTTTGACTACTGTTATAGCTCACAATTTGAAGTTTGTAGGTGAATCACTTTGAAATGTCTTTCATTGCATGAAAATTGCTGGATAAACAGTAAAAAAGTCCATGAGACTTGCCCCTTTTCTCCGCATGTGGTCCGTACTGAGTGGTCAGGTACAGAGAAAGACCCAGCTCCAAAGGACCTTGGAACAAGGCAGCACAAAGCCAAGACCCGAGAAAAGGAGGCAATGGGCCATCGCTCTGACAAGCCGCGCTCCTTCATCTTCAGCTCGCCTAGCATTTCCCGTCTCCCCTCTCGTCAGGAAACACAGCTGGCCCTCTCATCCCAGCAGCCCCCTCTAACAAAACGAGGGCCAGCTGTGGCACTCTCGCAGAAATCCTGGCCGGGGGTCAGGCTGGCAGCGATGAGGAGAAAAAGCAAAAAAAAGTGCTAACAAAAGCTTTGGCGGGCAGTACTGTAGATAACCTCATGCCAGAAAAACAGACAACTAAAGCAATCTGATTGGCTGTGCCTTTCGAGGCACGTGATAGGCTGAATGTACTACAGGCTCCGCCTATAACAGACATAATGTAAAATATATAGTACGAGGCACATCTTTTCCAGTTTAATAACTGATTAAACACTGAACCTAAATAAAAAGTCACTCCAAAAAACAAACCGTTCATTAAAATAATTCAAATGGGCACGTTGTGTATCAGTGTTCAGCACTGATAGCTGCTGATGTTTTTTGCCCAGATTCTAGGTCGATATGTTTGCTGGCAGTGCAGAATATACACAGGAAGCATAGGAGGAAACCTTCCATCAGTCTGCAACTGACTGCAGAGACTTCTGCTAATAGAGAGCTTTGTTAGCAGTGGGATTTTCGGTGGTCCACGGGGTAATTAGCCAATACAGGGACTCCTACTGTGGTGAAGATAGGGACGAATGTATTGATTCAGCTGTATCAGAATCACGAGTTCCAGCCCTGAATACATAAGCACTGCATTAATAATCCTATCACTCTATTTTAGCCGCTGAATTTAATTATTGTGGCACGGGGGCAATGGAATTTGGGAAATTTTAAAAGGAGCTTTGCATCCACACAACACAGAGGGCTTACAAATGAAGTGGTACCCCTTTATAGAAGAATGTGTGCACTGCAGTTGTTGAAGCACTGCACGGGAAAAGAAGTTACCCGGGTCATTTTCATTTTGAATTTGTTGATGGGGTGATTTTATTTGACCATCTATGTTAAAGCAATCCCACTGAAAAGCCTTTGTTGAGACTTCTCATACACAAAGACTTTATAGTTTAAACACTTTTCTTATAGAGGCTGATCATGTGAAGAAAATGGCGTGAGACATACTTTGGCTAGCAAAAGCAAGGTTATTTATTTTTTGCGTAATATATCATATCAGGAAAGGTACTGTCTAGGTTATCAGTATATCATGAAAATAAATGATCAAGAACTGTTTTGTTTTGCTGTTTTAAACTATACATTCATTTCTGTGATGCAGAATTATTTCACTGCAGAACACATATCTAGAAAGTGGAGAAGGATTCTTAAACTGGAATTTACTCAGCACATTGCAAGAATTCAGTACTTTATTTTCTGTTATATTCATTTCGGTACTCACTTTTCCACTATGGATCATTGTGAGACTGGCGGTATAAGGCAGGTTACACCCCACATACCGTAGGTCTCTTGGCGGAGAGTCATGTGCATGAATTTATGGAGAGAGTGGACAAATATGTGAACATGGAGAATGTAGAAACATACTATTATTGTTTTTTATTATTAATATTAAGGAAACAATGTAACTAAAGCACAAGAATTGCAAATGACCATACAAGAACACAAATGTATTTATGTATATTTGTATACTATTAAAAAATTCTCATGAAAACTTTTACCTAGTATATTTTTTGCCTTCTGTTTGGATTTATATTAAAGACATACAAAAATATGCATGAATAGTAACATCAGAAGAACTGAACAGAATTCAAAGAGATGGAAGACGCTAAGATCAAAAGATTATCAATTCATAAAGGGAAATATGACTCAAAGATAAAAGGGCACTAGAACCACAATATGTTGGTCCTGATCTTCTCAGCCTTGGTCAATAAATATAATTAAAGCCCATTTATAGGTTTTCATCTTATATTAAAATTATTATGCAAATGAGTGGTGGGGTAACAATGCAGCATTAGAGCTGGAAAGATCACTTTCATCACATGATTACATCGAGAAATGAGTCACATTAAGTGCCTGGCTGAAGACACAGCAGGAGCGTTACATCTGAATGTTTTGACTAGTTGTTAAAAAGTCTTGTCTGATCTACAGACCACCAGATGCAATGCACATTGTTAATCGAGGTTAGTCAGTGAGGTGCTCTGCGTGTTTGGGCACATTTTGGTTTATACCTGATCAAAGACCTTTACTTTGTACCACTTTCACACAATATATATGTGTGTGTGATTAAAACTGCTTGCCTAATAGAAGAGAACAGTGATGCTTTATTATTCCCTCTGGGGAAATTCTTTTCTTTTTTTTCCCTGCCTTATCATGCTGTCCCTGAGACTCGCAGACACATATACAGGTGAGAGCAAGCTTTGGGGTCACAGTGACTCATCAGTGCAGGGTCAGCCGGCCTGCGGCGCCCTTGGAGCTGGGAGTTAAGGGCCTTGCTCAAGTGCGCATGGACATGTGACTATTTAGCTGAGGCTTGAAATGGGTCTTGATCACAGGCACAGAGGCTGACCCCGCTGAGCCACTCGTCACCCCTATTGTGTAGGCCCCCTGCTGCCGCCAAAACCACTCTGACCCATCGAGTCATGGACTCCACAAGACCTCTGAAGGCTTCCCGTGGTATCTGGCACCAAGACATTAGCAGCAGATCCTTTAAGTCCTGTTAGTTGCGAGGTGCGGCCTCCATGGATCGGACTTGTTTGTTCAGCACATCCTACAGATGCTGGATTGGACTGAGATCTGGGGAATTTGGAGGCCACCTTGAACTCTTTTTTTATGTTCCTCAGACCTTTCTTGAACAATTTTTCGAACTGTGACAGGGCACATGATCCTGCTGAACGAGGCTACTGGAATTGGGGAATACCGTTGGGATGAAGGGGTGTACTTGGTCTGTAATAGTGTTTAAGTAGGTGGTATGTGTCAGAGTAACATCCACATGAATGCCAAGATTCAAAGTTTCCCAGCAAAACATTTTCCAGAGTATCACACCAACTTGCCTCCCTCCCTTCAGCATCTTGGTGCCATCTTTCCCCAGGTAAACAATGCACAATCACTCACTAAATAAAACAGAAAACGTGACTCATCAGACCATGCCACCTTCTTCCATTGCTCCATAGTCCAGTTCTGATGGTCGCGTGAGCAGGACAGGCCCTTTCAGGCATGAACAGGGGTTACCACGGCCACTTTGTGATGCACTGTATGTTCTGACACCTTTCTATCACAGCCCGCATTAAGATTTTCAGCAAACTGCGCTACAGTAGCTCTCCTGTGAGATCAGACCAGAGATTTTAGCCTTTGCTCCCCGTACACATTAATGAGCCTTGGCCACCCATGACCCCATCGCTGTTTCACCGGTTGGCCTTCCTTGGACCCCTTTTGGTAGGTACTGACCACTATATACTGGGAACACCCCACAAGACCTGCTGGTTTGGATATGCTCTGACCCAGTCATCCAGCCATCTCAATTTGCAAAGTCCTTGCTTGCCCATTTTTCCTGCTTCCCAAACATCAACATCAAGAATTGACTGTTCACTTGCCTAATATATAACAGCACTCTCAACATGTGCCATTGTAATTAGATAATCAATGCTATTCACTTCACCTATCAGTGGTTTTAATGTTATGAATGATTGGTGTGTGTGTGAGCGCAGATTCCTTACCTTATGGGGACACAATGTCCCCACAATGTGATGAATACTCTTTTTTTGCCTTATGGGGACCAATTTCCCAGTTCTTAATAAAAATATGTGATTGCAATGAAAAAACTAAAAATGCTAAAGCTTTTGTATTCTGCTTAGTTACTTATGGTTATGGTTAGCGCTGGGTAGGGGTTAAGGTTGTCATAGCTAGTGTTAGCATTTTTCCCACAGAAATGAATGAGCGGTCCCCATAAAGATATGTTCACGCTACTGTGTGTGTGTGTGTGTGTGTGTGTGTATAGGTGAAAAAGTCTTATATTTTCATCTGTACATTAGTAACATCAAGTGTCAAGAAAGTGTCATAACACATTTCATACGCATTACATCATACTCTCATGTAGTAGGATATTATGTTACGGTACATTTACAAACTTCTCATGTACTGTTTATATGCTTAGATCCTGCTGAATTGGTCAAGTGATGACTGCCTATGTCATAAGTCTTACAAAATCACAGCAATATACATGAGGTTTTGACACAAGAATGACAAGCTTAAAACCCACCGAATGAGTACCTCACCTGTCTATCCCATTGTAGCGCTCAGCCAAACTTAGTTCACTTCATAAGTCCGGATAAAAGAGCCTTTGTTGTATCTGGCCTGCGAGGTGAGTCAGCCATGCAATCTGTGATTAACATGTGAAAGAGCTTGAAGCTGGACCTACCTGAGATGTTAGCTCTCCCCAAATAGAGTTCTGTTGGTTCCAGGGTTCACCGGCCAAACCCCGAAAAAGTGAGTCAAAATCTTAGTTACGACCAAATAAAGTAAAGAATGTTCAGTACAAAAAAGAAATCATTGCAACACCTGTCTGGTTTCCAAACCGACACATTTTTAAGAGATTTAATGGAAGGAGGTGATTTGTAAAAGGTGCATGGGCCTGTGTAGGTGTGTGCGTGTGTTTGTGTTGAGTTTTAGAGCCAGAGTTACTCATGTACCGAGTGGTGGTACCACACCAAAGAGAGCTTCTATAACATCGTCGTCTGAGGAGAAACGCACGTCATGAACGTCATGAGCAACACATACGTACGATTTATGATTCACTGCTACGACGTAGGAAGCCCTCCTTCTGATTCCTGCCTGAATTCCAGTGATGGCCTAAATTCTGTTAAATCACACAATGTGCCCTAGAACACTTCTTTCATGGGTGTAATACTGTAAGGGACCCCCAGATGACAGGCAGGATGGCCGCAAGTCCATAGCAGACGAGTGGACGTTTTGGGAAGAGCGATCTCACCACTTGCTCATAAGACTAAGGGGAGCAGCAGGCAGGTCCATTAATGAGCTGGGGGGGGGGCGGAGGGGGGCA
>JAODJX010000041.1:12219464-12248982 GCA_026776945.1 Isichthys henryi
GTGCGTACTGCTGTCCCCGGGTTGGAGATGTGGGGGCGCTAGTGAGTACTGCTGTCCCAGGGTTGGAGATGAGGGGGCGCCTAGTGAGTACTGCTGTCCCAGGGTTGGAGATGAGGGGGTGCCTAGTGAGTACTGCTGTCCCAGGGTAGGAGATGAGGGTGCGCTAGCTGGATGGTACCCCTCTCCGTCTGCCGAATGGGAATTCGCTAAAAAAATCACCCTCAACGCAACAGGATCAAATGACGAATATTTTAATAAAGGAATACTGAATTAGGACCTCCTTTTTCTTGCGCTGTTGTGTTGTTGTCAAAAGCTAATCGGTAATGATTATTCCTGAATTCAGTGCTAATTTAGGGCATTTCGCTGGGCGTACACCGGCATACACTACCGCCGTTCCAGATGCCGATGTAACCTGACCGTCAAAAGAAAAGAACACATCAAGGTCAAAAAATAAAAAACAACATGTTTTTAAAACACATTCACGACATCAGGATAATCACTGATCCTTAGATATGTGTCGCAGACACAACTTTCATGCAGGTGGAACCAGTCACAACGTTCGTTCTCCTTCCAGACGGCTTGTCACGTTTTTATTTATATATGCCTCAGTTGTATGCTGCTACTAACATTCTGGAGGATCATCCGATTTACCCAAAACTGACAATATAACACAGACTGACATTACTGTACTTTTTATATTCTTAGCAATGTACACATAAAAAAAATTCAGCAAATTGAAAGCAGACACCCGCATAATTATTTTTAGCTGCATTTAACTTCTCATAAAGGTATCCAGTAATGCTTCCATTTAATCCATAATGTTTTTAAGAATGTTGACGGTCTATGAACAAATGGCAACACCTGTGAGACAAATTACGCGGCTGGTTGTTTTCATTCTGTCTGCATTACAGCGGGGTGACACACTCGATTTCGTCTGTGTTTCCAGTTGCGGTATGAACCATGAAGTCTCAAATAACTTTTATCGTGTTACGTTTTAGGAAAAATGCGTTAGGCTCGGGTTAAATTTTAGCGAATAACAGCCGAATGGCTCTCCGACCGGCACCTGGTGTTTGAGAAAGCCTGTTTGTTTGGTATAGATACTGACTGCTGTTGCCAGTGGGATATCTTAGCTTCTGTTTAATGTGAACACAATGAACGATGGGGGCAGGATGGTACGTCCGTCACACCTTTAATGACATCTGTGACATCGGTCCCATGTCTCTGTCCCCCTCTCTCATGTCCGCTCGAGCAGAGGGGCTCACAATTGTGAACATCGCCCACCCGATTTGTTCAGCTGGGATCACATGTCAGAGAAACCCTTGGGGAGCGGGTCCTCTGTAAGTGTGCCCCCCCCAGCGGCGACCCAGCACGGCAACGGTTTCAATTTCAGACCCTCAGCAGAAAGGCCTCCCGCCACTTCCTACCGTGATTTATTACGGCAAATTGAAAGATTCCAAGAAGTGAGTCAGTTTGTGTTGGCGTAGTGCAGAGCGGGTCAGTTACAGTCAACATGGTGAAGAAAAAGCCCCTCCCCCTTTTGTACACTGCATTTATCCCAAAGGCCACTATCACTCGAAACATCGATGTTGGCCCGTCACACCGACTTCCCAAATCCTTCCTTAATGTAACTTCATGCAACTTCAAAATCAAACATAGAGGAGATGTGCACCTGATAGTGATGTGTGATGATGTTATGCGGCAAGTCCAGACGTATCTGTATCTGAAATTTTTGCCGGATTATCCCATACGGGTCCTTTTCAATACCCAGAGGCTAGTACAAGGCATTGTGTTCAGGACATTAACCAAAAAGTGAAGTCTTAACTACTTGTGTTACATTGTTAAATTACAGCTGCTTAATGAACCCGTTTAATTGACGTGAAAGTGAATTATGAATGAGTAAACAAATATAATCACCTCCAGTAACCGTATTATAATAGTAAACGCTGATAAAAAGTCGTTAAAGCTATTACTGGGGTGACAGCATGCAAATAAAAAAAACATAACGATAAAAATATGTGTATTACCAGATGACAGCATTTAGTATATTAATAATTAAATCGTAGACTTTTTTACATTGTTTGAAGTAATGCTTTCTTAGTTTTCACAGCATTTCACTCCAGGCATGATAGAGGCATCGTGCCGACACTTTGCTACAAGCTGATGTCAATCAAAGAGGCATAGACATGAATGCTGCAGTGGGGCAGCGAGAGTAACACCACAACGATTTCTCTACAGAAACACAACGCGCTTTTATTTCGGTAATACCGCCGCACTACTTAAACTCTGCACTCCCCCCCCCCTCCCCCACGCGACCACTCATCCATCGGCCTGCCATGACGTACAAGCCAGAGTCCGTTTGACATAAAATATTGGTGTTTCTTCAGGCTTGCACTTTTAGGAGAAAGCAACCATTAGAGAGGGACTAAGGCTGCACAGTAAATTATGACTCGAGGGTCAAGCACTTTCCATTTATATACGAGTAATGTACACTCTGAGAAATGAGGCCTTAAGCTGCTTGACAGACAGACGGACGGCGGTTCCTGGTGTCAAGATGCCGAGGTAGGATCACAGTTCGGAGAGAGTAACTTAAAACACTGCTGTGGAAATCGACGGAAGTAAGGGTATTTGATCATAGCCCGATTTTCGTGATGGCAAATCTCTCGACAGAGGACAACTTTATCCATGACAGCCTTCTGTGTTTCTGAAAGACTGGCTTACTCAAAATATATCCCGTCTCTGTGATAATTTAATGTTTCCTTGAAAAGGCACATCTATTAACAGGAATGTGATTCTCTATATTCCTAGTGCATTTATGTCAGGATCTTCAATGTTGGCTATAAACTCATTGAAAGGGCTGGTTTGTGAGGAAGGAAAATGTTCTGACAACGTTACGTAGCACCAGAGAGCCACCTGAAAACCATGAATTAAATTAGGATGCAAATTCACATTCATTACTGAAAATATGTCAGTTTACTCAAATCCAGCCGCATGATGTGTCTTCTATACAGTAAGTTCAATAAGCTTGCACATGTTATTATTCCTTAAGAAACTTTCAAAGCCAAAAAATCTGGTGGGTAACACCTTCTGGCATCAATATCTTATGAGGGAATGACACGGCGTGTTTCTGGGCCTTTCCCAGTCAGAGACAGCTCTAACCTTAGGTCTTTTCTATGCAAACCATCATAATCACGTATACGAAACTTGTGCTTTTTATGGAATCACTGGTTTCAATTCGAAAACGAAATGCTTTAATTCATTAATGCGTGGACACATTAATATATAATGTATATTTCTCATAAAAAATGAAACAAAACATAGATGTGCGATGCTATGAAATATAAAACGCCCCCACAGAAAGCACCGTAATCATCTCATGAACTGTTGGCAATATGATACTTTTTTTTTTCTTTAAATGGCAGGCATTTATTTTCCATCTGCTAGTACTTAAAATCTTGCTCCCGCTCTGAAAATACATTTTGGTTAAGAGTTACGTGACGACGGTTTGACTGTCTCACATTGGGGGGTGGTGGGGGGGCGTGGGGTAGGCAGGCAGTGACAGGAAGCTGTACCTCTCGGACATCTGTCGGCGTGCTGCGGCGATGTTAGCGGGTCCCAGTTGCCGTCTCGCTCTGTGAGTGGCACAAACGCTACTGCTTATCTACGTAATGGGGTTGAGGCCTCGTTACCGAAGCATCCGCCTGCTCTGGCTGTGTGGACCCATGGCTGGTTCTGCTCACCAGGCCGTTGAAGTCTTTACGGTTCAATAAAACCACAGTGGCTCCCCTTTGATGGGGCCGGGCTTCCGTTGAACTAAATTACGGTGATTATTTACTTTTTATTGTACTTCGCCCCCACTTCTGAGCTTCAGATCTCTCACCTGCCCTACAAAGCGTCTGCCCTCTGGTGGGCAGGTCAGGGTAGCATGATGTTCCCAAGGAGTTCAACTGCAGCTTTTAAACTAAGCTGTTTGTCAATAAAACGAGGTGCAAAATTTGGGATGAGGTCGCACCTTATGACACCATATGATGGATATCTGCTGTGTGCAGACCGGAGTCTCACCACGTCATTTCCTGTCATGGCCACCGTGAGGAGTGTGTACCAGATGAGCACTTACCATTACTGGTAACTTCATATGATGTTTTTAAATAAAAATACGATATCAGCTAGTTAAAAATAGACATTACAAATGCGTGGGGGGAGGTGTACAATGAGCAAAAAACCCTGTGTGTCATGCATAGTCACTGTGATGGGAGCCCACACCCTGGGCATGAATGACAATGTGCTCCCAGAAAGTATCGACGGGATTCGTGTCACATTAGTGGAGTAGTTTGTTAAAGAGGAGCTTGGTGTCAAATGGATGTAAGCTTTGCTTCATTATGACATCCAGCTGACACAGTCACATTTGGGACACTTATTTCAATTTTTAATCGGGGGGGACGACCTGGCCTGTGATTGAAGGGAAGAAGAGAGTACAGGGCTGAATGTCAGACACCCCCCAGAGGACAAGGCAGGGAAAAGAAGTGAGGCTCGTGAGGGTGACCTGAGGGGTAGAAACCTGTCCCGGGCAGGGGGGTGGGGGGCAAATTCCTTATTTTGCACTACTATCTCTCTGTAGTAAAAGTATGTTGCCTGTCTGTGTCTATCTGAATGCTGGAATGAGCCCATTAACAGCTGCCACGTGAATGGAAAGGTCTAGCAAGTTGGGGCAGTTTGTAACAACATTTAACGGAGGTGGCTCACGTTGTCACCGAGATTTCACAAGTGTTTAACTGGGTTATTGTAGGCCTTCGTCTCCAGGAGTTCCACGCAGTAATGTTCCTGCTGAGGAAACGTTAAATATGCTTTCATGCATTGTAATGAATGGGCCTCTTAGCACGAGTGATAGTAAGTAAGGCTTTTTAACCTTTTTAATGCCGCGTATTTATACTAAAGCTCACAAATCCATTACTCTCGTTTGTCTATTGTTAAGGTTATTGTTTCGGAACACTGATGTATTGTGATGGAATGTCAGGGCCATTAATGGTCCGTTCCTTCTCCGGAATGTTCTGACAAGCCTTTTCACTTTCCCTCCTGCTTCCACTGGTGTCCATGGGTATATATATTATGATGACTAGCTGGCTATCAGCCACAGAATGCTCCGCAGCAGAAATCTCGGCAAGAACACACGTTTAGATTCGGCTGCATTCCTGACAAGCAAGTGAGGCTTTGGGAAGTGCAGGAAAGAGCCACGGAACGAAGTGTTCTTGTATGCTTTATGGTACTATTGTTATAGTAGTGAAATAATGTTGAACTGCAGGTACAAAGCAGCACTCAGTAAGTGTTAAAAAGGGAGCGTATTTTCAGTTGAAAGTGAAGCTAATTTGTTAATACCGTTATTACTCTCACTGTGGCTAAACCAGCTACCTGGCTCTCAGATAAAGAAATATTATTCCTGTCTGGACAGTGTGCTGTAAGTACACTGTGGGTAGCATTTTTCATACTCTCAGTTTCAGTGATGTGGGTTTACATCATTCCCTAGTCTCAGTACATAATTCTCACGCCCGGCCGGTCCGGGAGCCGCATGGCCCGGTGCCGTGCCGCTGGGGTCAAACCACACCTCTGCCGCGTGACAGTTTGAGCGACTGCGATGACCAGCCGCCTGCCCAGAGGGGGACGCCTTGTACCCGCCCCGCGACCCTGGATTTTGAGAAGAATGACTCAATTGACAAGCGTCAGAAATGAAAGGCTGTTTCTTTTGATTTTTACAAAATTAACGATTTGTAATTTGAAAAAAAAAATCTAATGAATTATTTCAATGCAATTAGACTGGAGAGACATTTAGACAACATTAGCATATTAGTCTTATTTGGATAGCTATCTCTTGCAGAAATGCTGGCCTTTAAATGCCAAACAATGCATTTTGATATGAATCATCTGAGGAAATACTTACTACACAACACAAAGTCTCTGAGATGATCATTTTAATAACCTCTGTAGTCAAAATAAACACTTCTTAATTCAAATGCCAGATGTATTTATATCATATGGAAAATGTCTGGTATTATCATTCTTAAAGCTTTCCACTTTGAGTGATTGTAGATTATTTATTAGAAGTTTGCCCCAGAGTTTGAGCTTTATTTGATTCTTTGCTTTTTTCAGGCAATCTTTTCCCCCCCTCCGTTCTTGAAAGGTGTCACCGCCTTGTCTCGATAAAAATGGGCCGTTAGCTAAGGGGAATTTTACTAAGGGAGATTAAATAAACAAATCAGTTCAGCCAACAAAAATAAGCACATGTAAAATGAACCAAAGGCAAAGACCCAAAAAAAAAAAATGAAATATTCATTCATTCAGCATCGTGTCACCTTTCGAAAGGCAAGATGCGACATGTAACTTTAAACACGCGTCTCCATTGAGCGTGTTACCAGGATGGGCAGGCTAGTTGTCTTCTGGCTACTTGAGAGAAAATATTTGGGGAACAATGAAAGTGCAGCGGGCTGAAATGCGATCATTCCGGGTGACAGATAGTAATTAAACGCCGTTAAAAACCGGTTTGCCACCGTCTCTCGCTGACACCATTGCCACGGTCAGCTTTTTTTTTGGCGTCTCTCACCTAACGGCCAAACAAACCTTCAAAAAATAAAGTCTCAGTGACAAAATGGCTTTTAGGGTGTTTCTTACGAAAAAACAAAACGTGTCTCTGTTGTCATGCAGACAGACCTGTGCTCATCAGGCTGGTTGCGGATCTTAAAGAAAATAAATACATAGGAATAACAAAAACTCAGTACTGATGTCACTTATACAAGATGTGAAGGGAAAGTCAAGCCGGTGTGGGGGAATCTTCTGATGGCTGCGGGACATGAACACAAGCTGTATACGTGAGCTCCCCATGTCACCACAGAAAGCATAAAGAGCCTATTGATAAAAAAGAAAAACAAGTTCTTCTTGTTAACCTATCAGTTCGACTGGATGTGGGCCAGGCCGAAACCCCTGAGGCATGTTCCTGCATAGCGCACGGCCGCTAAGCCTACAGAAAATATGACAGCGCTGTATTTGCCTTTTCATCGGGCGCTAATCACCAACCCCATTCCCAAGCATCCCTCCCTGTCCAGTCCGTCATTGGGTCTCAGCCGCGAGTCCGCTCATGCTTGGCGGAGGATCGGCGTCGGCCTGCATTTCTGGCTCCGCGGTTCCCCCGACATGCCTTGACAATGGTAATAACCGATTCCATGTTTCAGCCAGGAACAAGAAGATACTCATGAGAAAATCCCTTCTGAAGATAGGAGGAAAGGTTACGTCGGTACTGTAGGTGAGGTGCCGGAGATCGGATGCGCGTGTGCGTGTGAATGGACATCTTGACGCAAACGGCTGACCGTGCACTGGAGCACATTATCTCTGTGCTTTTATTGCAGAAACACAGGAATGTGCAGTGGGAACAATGCCTTTGTTGTTCGAAAAGTCACCTCGTCGGTGTCCGAGGAACCTTTTTGCATCTGTGGCATTTTTTTCCCATGGCTCAGGTGACGTAAGACGCGTGGTAGCGTGCTGCACTGTTCAGCAGTGAGGCGACTGCATCTCGTTCCCCCAGAACCAGCAACTGGTCACAGTAGCGGCCTTAATAAGTCAGTGGCCTTGATGTATGTTTATGGGCAGTGGGTGCATGGGCAGATTATTTGTTTACTCATTTTTATTCGACAACATATGAAATATAAAAAAAAAATATATAAATGACTCCACACTTCATACATGGCTTTGAATTAAATAACAAAGCAAAAGACATAGAATAAGAGTTTGCACTGCATTGTGGAAATATTTCTGTAAATCAGACGCTATGATATATTTTCCAAGACTTCTGGAATTTGTTCAAATATAAAATGTTTATCTTTTAATAATTTTTTTTCCCTTGACTTAAACTGTACATATATATATATATATATATTCTAAAGCAAATATGTGGAAGTGTAAAGGAAGTCAAATAAAAAAGATTGCCTTTAATGATGGTAAAATTTAACTTCCAATCCATTTTTATCCGAAGATTTGTGCACATTTAATTTAAAAGGAAATTCTCCTAATAAAAGTCCACTGAAATAAATCCTCCTAATCCAATCCTTGCAGAAGGACAGATTTTACATTTACATTTATTAGCATTGTGGGTAGTTTTATCAAATGGAGCTTAAAAGTATAGTAGGACTTCAATCAGCAGACCCAGAATCTGTAAGTCCAGTAAAACACACCTAATTTCTGAAATTAGTTTTTTTGTCATGTGCACAGTGTGTGTCCTACCCCACGTTTGGGCTTAGAGAAGAATTAGAAGCCGTTGAATCAATGCAACAATCTCCACGACCTCTTGGGACTAAAGCACTAGTATTTCCAACTACTGGTTAATGTTTTTTTTCTCTCATTTGTGCGTTTTTCGATGCCCTACAAAGACAAAAAGCTTTGTAAACAGCTCCATTAATCTTGGCAGAGATGATTTTCTCACACCGAGGAAATGCTTATCTGATTGGGCAATAAGTAGAAAGTTGACCGGTTGACGACTTAATTAAGTGTTAGAATTATGAGTTTACCTCTGGTAAGGAGTGGACTGTACACAATGCATACTTTTAAGGGACAGATCAAATTATAGATGGGGCGTGAGTTTGTAGACAAGGCAGTCTGCCGTGAAATAAATTGAATAGTAAGGAAATTATATACCGTGCTGTTATATTAAATGGTTTTCTACATGTGCCGTTGTAATCACACTGTAATCAGATAAGCAGCACAGTTACACAGCAAACCTAACCCCGTCTAAGCCATCATTAAAGTCTAACCACAAGCCCCTTTTGTAATAATAAAAGTTGTATTAGAATGTGTATTTACACAGCTGTTACTACTGTGCACCTACATTCACACAAAGGGTGATACCAACTTCCCGGTTCTGGCGCTGATGGGACAGTCTCAGTCAGCGGCCCCCTTCTTCCGGGCCGGCTGCGCGTTCTGTGGCCCCCACCAATTAACGGGTGCGGGGGCTCTGTTTTCCCAATCGCGACGTGTGGCGGGGAGGCGGACAGGTGTGCCGTCTTTCGCTCCACCGGACCTCGGCGATCAATGTGAGCATGCTTTGTGGATGGCAGGGCGGGACAGCGAGGGGATGTGTGGATTTCACAGTGCCAAGAGACTGAAGTTCTGACTCAGTGTATAAACTGAAATATCGTTAAGGAAGTTTGTAAAATGAGAAATAAAGCACTTCCTGTTTTGTTTGTTTAGTTTTTTTTTTCCCTTCCTGTTCTGCACTGAGGTGAAGTATAGCAACCATGTGTGATTCATTTATGGCACCATGCTTCAATTAATCTGCCCAGGGTAGCAAAGGCCGGGACTCGGCCCAGCGCCACACTAGGTATGGCTGTGATTAATTAGAGCACAAACCGATCTTTCTCATTGATACAGCACACAATATCATCACTCACCACGGGAACCTGTAACACCCTGTATTTATCACAAGTCTATGATTTGCCTGGTTTGTTTGTTTGCTTTCCTTAAAATTCCTATCAGTGTGGTCGATTCTTAAATTATACTTTAATTAGTCAGACGACGCCTTTTTATCTGACGGTTTTGGGAACGCTCAGAAATGGGAGAGTTCAAACGTACCAAAAAAGCGTTCGCTGTAAGCACCAGATGGACCTTCAGATAGCGGGTTTATGGTTTCAGCGACGCCATATGGAAAGAATAAAGAAGTTACAAACAGCTCCCTCTGATCGTTCTGCTCAGCTCTAAGATAATCAGCACTGCCAAGGAAGAGACTAGGAGAGTTTTAATTCAATTTTAGTGTAATAAAATGTTTTTTTTCCCCCTCACTGTCATCTTCTGTTTGTTCTCTATTGTTGTAAAACTAGTGGTAATTATGGTGTCACTGGTCAGTGTAGCAGTAGCCTTGCAAATCTGAATATTGAATCATAATATGACGAATATATTTTTATCTTCACTGACAGTTTAAAACAACAGAACTCAGACGTATTTGACAGTTGTTTGACTACATCATTTTATAGTTTAGTTCTGTCCAGAGCTGAGATAGATGTGGAGTGGGTGGTAATTTAGTTATAACACAATATCTGTTTCCTGAACAATGCAAGTATAGCTGCATAACCCAGTGACGTATTAGTGGATTGATTTGATCTGGAATTATGTGTAGTTCGCTGACTCTGTGTGTCAGTAAGAGGATCTCAGAGTTTGTTATCTGACAGCTTGGACAAGGTTCTGCATGGTTAAGCTTTGGATGTCTGAAAAATCCCCCCTGTCTCTTGGACGACTTCTCATAGCCGTGCGTGAAGGTGGACAGGCAGATAACACTCTCACTACTGAATTAGGGCATCGCAGATGATCCTCTGACAAATGACTTGATCAGCAGTGATCTCGCGATGCCGAGCGACCGACTGAGCCCAAAATGGGAAAAGGCAAAAACGAGAGTCAAAGGGTGAGGAATCAAAAATTATTGACCACGGACGTGAGCGACGTGTAAGTGGTGCTTCACCATGACTCTGGCGTGTTTTTTTCACCTTTGTTTCTCACTCCTGGAATCACATGTTGCTACAAAAAAAGTTTATCTTCAGTGTTTTCGTTCATTCCTCATGTGTAAATAAATAAATAAGCTATGCATTTAAGTCACTGCTCGGTTTGTTGATAAGCAGACACGTAGAAATGGTATGCTCTTTCGAGAAAAGTCTCTTGGCAGAGAAAGGCCATTGTTAATATGATCTCTGCTGCGTGAAATGGAAGCAGATTCCCTCCCCCGCATCTGTGTCGCACTAATGAGGCTCTAAGGCATGTTAAAACAAAATTCAATGGGTGGCATTGGGGGTTGGCGGTCGGGGGGCGGGTGCTGTGCCGATGCAGAATGGGTCCCGCCATCTGGGTGCACGTTGACGCTACAGCAGCCTGGATGTCAGGCAACACAGTGCGGCCCGGAAGATGGAACTCTGAGCTTCTGGCTCGGAAGGCTGTCTGATACCCGGCGTAAAACATCCCGACGTGACAGCGACATCTTCTGACGCGCCCGCCGCCCCTCGTTCTCCATCTCCTCCGCCTCTCGCTGGAGACTCGCTCTAACAGGTGGCCCACATCCCCCGCCTTCCCGGCATCTGCTTCCCGTTTGAGATGTGGCCGGTCCCCGAGGTGGGGATGTGAGGTCGCTGCCGGTGCGGCGGGCCGGCTCTCTGCGGAGGGCACCTGTCGGCCCGCGGTACAAGACGTTAACAGATATGAGCCCGGCTCGCGGTGCCTCGGGGCCCATTTACCGCAAGTGATGGCAAGGCAGATTAATATCCACAACAGTGGTGTGTCGGCGACGGCGCCGTAGAGCCCACGTTGGGAGCACACATCTGTCCGGCAGGGCGTCCCCAAGGTGTCATATTTACCCGCTTCATTAGAAGCACCCCTAATGAACCGGCCCCTAAACACCCGCTAAGCTGTAGTCGCGGTTTGTCTGCTTATTTATTGACTTACTTGCTCATTAATCCCCCAGAGAAAGCAGGAGGAATAATTACTCACTCGAGCGATACCGAAGACATGGGGATGCCGTGCGTTTAACGAGGGCTCCTCACTCGATCTCGTGTCACCAAACACTGATTTATGCCGGCTCCACGGTGGCCAGTGCAGATGGCTGAACACAGACACCACAGAATCCCGTGGCAGGCCGGCCTGGAAGCAGAGCCTCCAGTGAAATGGTACTACGGTCTTTAGGTTTGGACGGTGGCTGTTGTTGGGTCAGACAGTTTGTAGCTACAGCAGACGCCCAAAAGTAGAGGGAATCGGATCCAAAAATACTCCCCGACTACCTGGACGTTCCCATGGTTCTCAATGACGATTTGGCTGGGGGAGAAGATGGGGATTGGGTATTAAAAGCAGATGTGACCTGAAAGGATCAGAATATAGGATAAAATGCCCGGCAACCCCCCGGAGGAATGACGGTCGCTGTCCGCTGACCGGCTGGGGCCTGTGGGTTTGCAGCTTACGACATGTGTCAGCAGTCTCCCCCTGCACCCCTCGATCGCCTCAGAGCCACAGCCTCGTCGATCGAACTCCGTATTTCTGTTCCTTTCCCTGTTCTCAACTTCTCACCGGCTCGTGTTTCTTTGGCAGTCGTCTGGTTTGAATTTCCCTGTTTTAATGGAACTTTGCGTTCCTCATGGATATGTAATTGATAAAGGCTAAGATGAATTCTTCCTTAGTTCGCACATTGTCATTTTGAAATATGGTTGCTTTAATCTAAACAGTGACTACACTTAACTTTGACTGGCTGTTGTAAATATACCATGAAGTCAGCATTAATTCCCTTTAACCTCCATCTTTGTGCACCATTAATTAAGAAAATGTTCCTTTCAATTTCAAATCAAATCTTCTCACTCATTTTCTCGGACCGATTAGTTAATCTCACTAAAATTCAAATCAGTCCATTGGCACGGGTATGTAAATATCGGAGGTGGTGTGGAAATCTGTCTGAATACGAGTTCGGTGATGTTTTACACTCCTCAGGCTGCATATTGGGATATGCGTGGGTGTGTGCATATAAGTGAAGTGGAATCTGTCTCTCACAAGCTCTGGATTACACAAATCATTTGTGTTTACAAGTCATTTTGTATGAATGGACTTCTCGACAAACAAACACCGACGTTAAATTGCGTAACCTTTGAGCGAAATCTTAAAGTTGATACAGTGTAGCGTGACAACATCTGTTGAATGCATATGTCCTCTAATGATTTGCAGTGCATAAATGGGCACACTGCGATCCGACTCCGTCAAATAGATGTACACAACTCTGTTCCATTACAGAGACGCCTGCAATGACCTTCATGCGCTGCAAGTAATTAAGTGTCAAGGCTACAGAATTAATTCTGAAATTTATTCTATGAAATTCATATACTGTAAAGTTTAGAGACAGAAGAAGAGTGAGAGAGGTTGTCATGGAGACCTGTCCATTTATTGAATTATGTAGTAGATTTTTTTTTTTTTATCTACAATGAGCTACTGCATGTTTTTGCGAAATGGCAAAATATATAAATGGACTAGACGGATAAGCCTACGTGTAATCATCCTAAACTCAAATGAACTTATTTTCGCAGATATACTTGGCACTGGGCTATGGTTTGTGTTCTGGTGTTGGATACATATGTATATTCATTCTAGTAATGGGAAGAAACAAAATCAGTGTATTCAGTTACCAGTTACCGAAATGCTGTTGGAGGACAAAAAAACATCATGGAAAACACTCAATGGAAAAACACTTGGACCATTTTCCGTCACAGTCTTCCTCGTGTTTGGTTAGTAATTAATGAATTCCTGTGCACTACTGCCACCTTATTACGATGCACAGACTGTGAAACAGCAACCTATTGATTGCCTCTTGGTCTAAAATATATTTTCAGAGAAAGGGTAGCGTTAATCTTTTGGTGTTGTGACACCAAATTGAAAAATAAAGCATTGAGAATGATAAGCACACACTCAAACATGTTAATTATACTTAATAACTTATCTAATAATGTAATTAAATGCTCGGATGGAAAAAAATATCCACAGGCGGTTCTACCAATGCTCAGCATTTTTATACGTAATGAAAGCTTAATGACGTTATAGATTTGCCTCAGGGCTGGGTGTGTTATAAATGCTTTTCGCCGAGTTGGTAGCGCTGTGCGATCTACCGTGAATTTGCTCTGCGTGACCATTTTCCGCCGCTGTGGATAGACGGAGTCCGTCGAGCACGCTAATGCCGAAACAGACCGATTCCAGGAGTTTCCTAAGACGTGATATGACACAGACACGTTAATGCAGCTCTTGTGAAATCGCTCACAGTTCGGGAAGACAGTGACGTGGGAATCATGACAGTGAAATCCAGGAACGTTCCTTCTCTGCCGTTACCGTTATCGATGGGGTGTTTATGTGTTTGGTGATGAGGCGTAGTTTGGAAGCGAGACGAGACATATGTGTAAAATTCAGATGACACGCAAAGCTAATGACGCCTCAGGGGAGTCGACTGAATGTCTGAGAGGGAACAGGAAAGGCTGGCACCAGATGATCGTTGCAGATCTGAGAAGGCTTCCTTTTTGGGCCCTTCAGGTGAAGAGATTCCCCATCGGTGCCACCTGAGGGACGCGTGCCAGGACATCTGGCCACCCTCGTCAGCAGGTGTGTCACCGGCACCCCCGCTAAGCTCATCTTCGCTGGCGTCACTCACAGGATTGGGGCACTCTCTGGGTTGCCACGTCTAGGTCTTACTCGCTTTGGGCCAGAGTTGCATCTCAGCAGGGGTCCATTATGGGTTGAAGAGTGTAGTAATGCGACAGGAAGGGGAACCTGTGTACAGGCCACATGCTTCCTGCCATTTTGGTCGACATCTCTGTCAGTGTTTATCTAACCGCGCATGACCTCTCGATATGGCAGACCCCCTAGTTGGACACGCCTCGCACAGGCCAGTAATTAATTAACGTCCAAAAGGCAAATTTTTACGGAATTTAATTCCGTGGATGGAGACGGGCACGTCTGTCCAGAGGAGGAGGGCGCGGGGGAGGATTTGACAGCTGTAGCATTTACCGTAAGAAATTAAACCCAAAAGACAGCGAGAATGTCACCCGGAAATAGAGCATGGCAATGCTGGGGGACGCTACCTAGCAAGAATGAATTAGGGAGAGTTCAGGGAACAAAGGCCGTGCCTCCAGGAAGGCGTCCAGCGAGCCTCTGATCGACGTGGATATTGCACTTAGAGTATGACATGTCTCACTGTCAGTGAATTGTCCAAAGCCCCCCCGCCCCCAGTCACCTCCTACTAATGACAGGGAAGCGATTGATCTGCGGGGCGTGACGCAGCAAGTGTCCTGTTCCCACACTCAGGCCATCCATTATGGCACCCCGCCACTGTCCGCGGGGCGTCACCCACGCGCCCGCTCTAATAGCTGAGCTGTTAGCGGTAATTGAGCGACAGAGGGCAGATAGCACATTGGGGGGCATTGAGGAGGGTTCCAGGGGACCGTCGATGCAGCACAGAGGTCACATGGATATAACTATCTTAGGAGCATCCTAGGACCAGGTCTGCTCACGTGCTTTAATGACTAATATCACAGCATCCTCCACTTCCTGCATGCTTCCTGAGATGGCGTTAGGGGCCTGACACATGCCCGTCTTCCTGTAGCTGTGGGTCTGTATGGTATGCGGATGCATCGGGTTTTGGTCAAGGTATAGCAGCCAAATTTTCATCTCTGACATGCTGGATAATTTTAGTGGATGGGGTGCCTGTATGTGTGTGTGCGTGTGTGAATCCCAGTGCGCATGCGCTGTGTGTGTGTGTGTGTGTGTGTGTGTGTGGACGCCCGCTGTGTCTAAACCCAGTCCTGCAAGCTATGCAGAACAGATGCTGAATCGCTCTTTGGATTTGGGCTAAGATGGTCGGTACAGATAACTCCCGTTGCAACTGAACGCATATAAACACTTTAGGTCACGGCGGCACAAAAAATGCCATCTGAAGGAGGAGGACATTTGTGGTGGTGGGGGGTGCGGAGGGGGGCTGGAACGCACCCTGGAATGTTCCAGAGTGGCCACAGTGTCGCAGGCTGCCGTTTGACAGGTGCAGGTCGGCATGTCGCTGTCCCACAAAACACAAGACACACACTGCCTTGCTCTCAAATCGCCACGGGGCATCACAAAATATGAGAATTAGCTACATGTAAAATACTCTGTGTATATAGACATGAGCTTAAATACTCAAAGGACTATTTGGTGGGTTTCCTGGTCATCTTAGTCTTACTTTGGATGAATTGGGGGTTGCGTGCAGGGTCATTTTACATGATATATAAATTAATGTATTATGAAAATCATGCTTGCAAAGTACACATTTAAAAATAAGTGCAGTAAAAAGTACTAATGTACTTTAACAATATAAATAAACAAATATCAAAAACATAAATTAAATGCTGCTTTATTTCATTTTTCATAATTTTTTACTGCTGTAAAAAAGTCAGCCATTTTCGTATGAGTAGCCACTCCTTGTCCGCGAGAGCAAGTCCTAAATAATGGGGTGACATGGTGGCTCTGTGGGCAGCACTGTCACCTTACGCCTCCAGGCCTGTGGTTTGAATGCTGTCTCTGCTCTGCCTGTACATTTTTACATGTGCTCTCCATGTCACATGAGTTTCCTCCAGGTTCTTTGGTTTCCTCCTGTAGTTCAAAAAAAAAATACAGTTAGGATAATTAAAGTCTCTAAATTGCGTATGATGTACTGGCATCCATTCCTATCCCCCCCAGCCCTGTGCGCTGTGCTGCCTGGCCCTCCCCAGGCACCCTGACCATGATAAGCGGTGAGAGGATGGTTGGGTGGATCTAAAAAGTAGTGGTGGGGGTGTAAGCATTTCTCAGGGTGGGAGGCCCGTCAATTCGTGAGTAATTTGGGAGAGGGGCGTTCCCCCAGCTGATGGAGGCCCAAGACAGTTCACTTTTGAGCATCACAGTGTTGGGCAAACCAACTGGGTTTATCGTGAGGGAAACCTTGCAGCCGCCAGTCGCTCCGTTTATCGGAACTGGAGCCGCCATGGGTAACTCGCACAGAAAAACAGCTCAGGTCTGCTATGGGAGAGCCAGCGGATACGCTACGTGCCGACGTTTACATGCAAACGCAAACCAGTCCCCTCGCCAAAGCTAATGTTTTCCCTTATTCATTTTGACCTCAGAGTTCAGTGACAAATTAAATCCAGTTTTGCAGTATAATGTACCGAACGTTATTTCGGGCCGAGAAGAAACAAAAGAGGAAGAAAAAACTACAAATAAATAATAAAAAGCTCAAAGAACAAAAATACACAATGTAATTATAATTGATGTTTTTATATTTAAGTCTTCGTAGAATCATTAAACAGGATATTTACCTCCCGTATATTTCGGGGTACGAAAAATAAATAGTGTGTATTATCCGTTTCAGAACTATGGAAAATATAACAGAAGAGGTGAACAGAGAGAAAGAGGGTGGCTCTGGGCCATTTACAGCTGCTTCTGCTGGCTCTTGGGGAGGAATTTTTCATTCCAGGAGGGTAGGAGGGACAGAGAGTGAGAAACACTGAGTGAGCAGGAAAGAAAAGAGAGAGAGAGAGAGAGAGAGAGGGGGAGGCAGTGCGCACAGGAGGCGAGAGGAAGCAAGAGCAGGAGGAGAGAGCGAGAGAACAGGAGAGGAAGGAGAGAGAGAAGAGAGGAGTGTAAAAAGATCGCTATCAACAGAATTCATTACTGTAAACATTTCCCAGGGGTCTCGAGGGGAGCAGGCAAGTCCTACATGAGCTGCAAACCGTGAGAGTGGGGGCACTATGGCCGGGGCAGTGCCGGGGAAAGTGGCTCGCCGTTTCGGGAGGATGCACGGGGAAAAGACAGCCTCGCGTCCCTGCTAGCGCTCCCAGCGCCTAATGTAATCCTCTGATCTCTCCAAGGGAGCAGCGTAGCTCACATCGCCAGGCTGAGCCGTCAGGGGGCGGACTGGGGGAGCGGAGCAGAGCGGTGAGCACTTGCAGGAGACTCGCCTCGGGACACGGGCAGCATGCAGCCGGGGGGAGCGCAGCACCGACCCGTCCACGCCAGCCTGAAGCCAGCCGGAGCCGTGGACTCTGTTGCATCCCAAGCCTGCATGAAGGACAGAGAGGAGTGCTGCATGTACTGAGAGGATTTACTATGAAAAGGGCAAGAGACTTTCCCCAGAAGGTAAAAACTAAAATGACATCACATCCCGCTTGTTTGTTTGCCTATTTCTCTATTTATTCCTTTATTCAGTTTAATTAATTCATTAATTATTAATGAATCCCCTAGATGATTACTGTGAACTTGCCTAGTTTTCTGCATGCAACTACTTCATGATTAATGGCAAAAGATTGAATAATAATAATAATAATAATATTAATAATAATAATTCAGCATATTAAAATAGTGTTACTCAGTGTTGCCTCCCAAAATACATTATTCTATTTTCGAGGCTTAAGAAAGTCATGATTTAAATTATGAGTAGTAAGGAACAGACTATCGAGATGTTAGTCGTGTGCCCCTCACTTACTATTCTTTGTTAATCTATTCATTAATTACATTTTCATTATGGTGAGGATCAATGAGCTACAGCCGCCCCCCCCAGCCCCCAGCTGTGCGCTGTGCAGCACGGGGGCTCAGTGCACGCCGTGCCCGCTGTCTCTGCTGTCCCCGAGCCCCCCCTCCCCCAAACCCCCCCCCTTTGTCATGCCGCGCCGAGACGATCGGCCCTCACCGAGCCGCCTTTGAAGTTCACCTGATCCTCGGCCCGCCATTTCCGTAATAACCCTCTTCAACTTTTAATGGCGTTAAAGGCGCCCCCGCTCTGAGCTCATAGCCTCTGACGCACCCCCCCCCCACTCGCCCGTGCTCCAGGGCCGTCGAAAGCCGCTGGTGCAGCTGGCTCCGGGAGTCATAGAGCCCTGTTAGTCAGAAGATAACCTCCCCGCCATCCCCCCCCCCAGCTGAACGTCAGCCTGGGAAGAAGGACGTGCTGCCCTCGCGGGAAGCGAATCGGCGAGTGCAGAACACCTGATTTACTGACGCCCTGCTCTCCTCTCCAGCCATTTATTTATTGACAGTTTTATTTTCTGGCTTATGTCTGACCTCACTGTCTAGTGATTCATTGACGCATCATAATCTTTATATATTTATTTTTTGTGTGAATTTTCCTAAATCTAGCACATATGTCCATAACAGACACCATAACATTATTATTATTACTATTATTATTGATTTTTTATGTGTTAATACAGCAGAAGAACCATACCAGTACTGTTGCAGAATTAATTTTTGTTTTTTATAATTCTTTTTCATTGGCTCCCCCGAGGCTGAAATACCCTTCCGTTTACTTGTCTTTCCTGCGCTTAGCAGAGACATCCACAGCCTGCCCGACCGGCCGCACTGGCCGTAACGTCGGCATGTTATGATTATTCGGCTGGCATATATCCTAAAATAAACTGGCACCGGGCTTTTCCTGTGATTGACAGCATAGCTGCTTTAATTATGGCTTCATTTTGCTTTTTCTGAAGGGAAGCTCGTACCTCCTCCAGACCCATCTACACAATAATGGCCTTAAGTTATGTCTAGGCTCTCTAATGCACCACGGGTGGTGCCTTTTAATCCAAAGCACTATAAAACAGGTAGACTGGGTGTCACACTCAGTGTAATCCTGTGACCTTGTGCTCGCTCTAAACCTTTCCACCAAGAAAATAGCCACGATCGATCATACATCCCTTGTAGGGCAGCTAAATTATTTTCCAATCACATTTCGTCTGGCAGCCCATGTTCGTCATACGAACGTTTTTTGTTTGTTTTTTTTTTTTATAAACTTTTACTCTATTTTGTGTTTTAAGTTGGCATGTCTTTGAAAACACTACAGATAACATTACAGCCTCACGGACGCAGTGAGCTGCATTTTTTTATAGCAGCATGAAATGCTTTTCTTTGAATTATTGCCGTGAAAAGGTTGCATTTCGAAAGCGGAGGCCTGAGCGGTGGGCCTGTCAATCACAGTCCCTTCCCAGGCCATCTAATGTTTTTTTAGTGTCCTCTTTTACTGGACCGAAGAGAGGCTGCGATCTCGTAAACACGGGCCTTTATTCAACGTGAAATGACGGCCTTTTTCCCCAAAACTTCATTTTTTCCCTTCTTCATCTTCACTGCCTTTCCATCCCTTCATCTCATTTCTGTTGCTGTCAGTCCCCAACACTCATGCCACAATTTAACCACCTGGGAATGTGACAGCAGTATATTTTATCTTCGCAGATGAAATACTTCTGGGGGAAAACATAAAGTCAGGGATGAAATATCACAATCCAGACAGTGCCATTTTTTTGACTCTGATTGCTGTTTCCGCACTTATCACTTGGGGAGACCGCGGAGGACGAATGGGGGGAGTTAAATTGACGGAGGGATCGTATTGACTGGGGGCTTTGGAAATTACTGAAGAGACGCACGTCCCGAACGTGATCTGATTACGCCGGCTTCAGTTATACTTTCTGTACATAGACAGGCTTAATCTGATTTAACTGAATTATGAAAGATTTTGCTGTCAGAGAAGCATACGTGCAAAGCTAGCTTACGTACCAGGGGAAGAAACTTAAAAATGAATACAATGTTCTTTCTGTCAACTGTGAGGGAGGAATGAATGTCCCTTTTATGCCCCCCCAACCAGTATGCAAAATACCTCGCGGCCTTGCGTTTGGCACAGCCTGTTTCGTGTTTAGATGGGGATTGTGCATGCGCAAGCGCGCCAGCGATTATCTCGAGGCGGTGCCGGAAATTCCTAATCGCCTGTTTATTTTGTTGGGATAGGTCTCTGGATCCAAATGTCAAGAGGCAGGGAGCCCACCCTGGTGCGGGATCAGCCGCGTGTGACGAGCGGGCGGGCAGGCAGGCGGCCGGCTGTGAGAGGAGCCTGACAGTGCCTCCGTGCCGCCGCACGCTACTAAATTGGCCCTCGCCAGGCGGCGAGCGAGCCACGAAGAGCCCCACCGCCATCCTACTGCGGAGCATGGACAAGATTGGCCGCAAAGCAGCACTAGTTAATGAGACTCGTCCCCTTGCACTTAGGACAAGCAATTATAAGAGGATTACCCCCGTTCGCGTCGCCATAGCACACCCCTCAACAGAGTGAGCGTCGGCAGGGGGGGCCTTCCAAAGAACTCCTCTCTGGTGGATATTTTTATTTGTTTTTTTTTTGGTAATTTTCCATTCCAACTTGACATCTCATTGGCTGTCTCTGGGCTCCACCCACCTGGCACTATGGAGTTACAGGTGGCGCTGTGGAATAAGGACTGGCCGAGCTTCCTCAAATCTTGGATAACTATTCTGCTGAGCCTTCATCTGCAGTTCTACCAGGCCGCGGGCTGCCCGCAGGAGTGCCGCTGCGACAGGACGTTTCTTTATTGCAACGACCGCAGTCTGACTTCGGTGCCTCTGGGAATACAGGAGGGCTACAAGATCCTCTTCCTCCACAACAACCAAATCAACAATGCAGGCTTCCCGCTGGAGCTGCACCACGTATCCTCGGTGGAGACCGTCTACTTGTACGGGAACCAGCTGGACGAGTTCCCCCTCAACCTGCCCCGGAACGTGCGCGTGCTCCACTTGCAGGAGAACAACATCCAGACCATCTCGCGTGCCGCTTTGGCGCAGCTCAGCCGCCTGGTGGAGCTCCACCTGGACGATAACTCCATCTCCACTGTGGGCGTGGAGGAGGGAGCCTTCCGCGAGGCCGTTAGCCTGCAGATGCTCTTCCTGACCAAGAACCACTTGAGCAGTGTGCCGATCGGGCTGCCGGAGGACCTGCGCGAACTGCGCTTGGATGAGAACCGCATTGCGTCCGTCGCTGAGGAAGCCTTCCGCAACGTCACCCGGATAGAGCGCCTTCTCCTGGACGGGAACCTGCTCACCGATGAAGACATAGCTGTAGGAACCTTCCAGGATTTAGGCAATCTCCGGGAGCTATCCCTGGCCCGAAACTCCTTGACCACCCCTCCCCCTCTCCTACCGGGGGCGGTCCTGGTCAAGCTCTCTTTGCAGGACAATCAGATGAATGAGATCCCTGTGACGGCCTTCTCCAACCTCCGGCAGCTCGAGAGACTGGACATCTCCAGCAACCAGCTGCAGTCACTGACACAGGGGGTCTTTGATGGCCTTGTCAGTCTTCGGCAGCTGACCGTTAGGAACAACTTGTGGCACTGCGACTGCGCCATTGGCTGGGTCATCACTTGGCTGAAGGCCCTGCCACCGACGCTCAACGTGCGCGGGTTCATGTGCCACAAACCAGAGAGGTTGCGTGGAATGGTGATCCGGGAGCTTAGTCTGGATGCTATCCAGTGCCCGGATGGTGCTGGGCTGCCCACTCTGGGATCCCCTATGCTCCCACACTGGCCTAATACCACTGCTGCTGTCAGCACCACCTTGCCTTCCTCGGGGCTCCCCTTAACCACATCCCCAGTCCCCTTCCTCCCGGAACCCACCGAGGATGACCCCCAGAGGACGGACCCCCCCATGCCCCCGTTCCCGGATCCCCTCCAGGTTGCCTTTCACGTCGTCAACGGCACCTGCATCCAGGTGAGTTGGGAGACCACCTTTCCCGTCACGGCCTACAAGGTGTCCTGGGTCAAGTTGGGCCAGAGCCTGAGCGGGGGCATTGCACAGGAGCGCACGGTCAGCGGGGAGCACCAGAAGTATGACTTGACTGACCTGGAGCCCAGGTCCATGTACCGCGTCTGCGTTCATGTGCTGGACGCCTTCAACACCTATCGGCCCGGAGATGACAGCGTGTGTGCCGAAGCCACCACGGGCTCGGCCTCCTTCGGCGGCCCTGAGCAGGCCACGCAGCAGGATGCCAGCTCCCCGCTCCTGCTGGCCGGCCTGATAGGCGGTGCTGTTTTCGTCGTCCTGGTGGTGCTCCTCAGCGTCTTCTGCTGGCACATGCACAAAAGGGCAGGCTCCTCCTCCTCCTCGTCGAAATGGAAATACAACCGGGGCAGGAGAAAAGACGACTACTGTGAGGCGGGCACGAAGAAGGACAACTCCATCCTGGAAATGACTGAAACTAGTTTCCAGATAGTCCCCCTGAACAATGAACAACTGCTCAAAGGGGATTTCAGAATACAGCCTATTTACACTCCAAATGGGGGCATTGGCTTTAGAGACTGTCACCTCAGTAACAATAGCACAGCGTACTGCAAGAGCAATGTTCCAAACGCGGACTGCTGCCACACATGATGCTTCTCGGTTGGATGTCGAGCCTTTGTAATAAGAACCTAGTTAAATACAATACATCTGTACAAAACTATATACATTTCCAAGACCTGTCTACGATGTAATTTATACTGTGGACGATAACGTGGAATTCTGCTATCTTTTCTATTCCTTAGTAAAAAAAAAAAAAAAAAACGAAATACAAATTGGTTTATAATTTGTTGGCTTTTGAGTGGTATTACTCAAGTGCTGTACAGATTCATTTGTACAATCAAGGTCCTCTTCTTACTTCTTACAGAAGGTGTTTGGTTTTATTTTTGAATGCCGATAGAACCTTGGTGATCTGCTAGCCAGCGTGGTGGAACGTGCTGCTGTTCTCCGCGAGGCCACTAGAACAGCATACTGGCTGAGAGATATAATTGTCACCAAAATACAGGTCTCGTAGTTTTAAAGGAAACTGGGGAGGCCCTTTTAATGCAATCGATCGTATGACCATCCATTCAGGAAATTAACTTTTTTGGAAATACAGTGACTCGGAAGAAGAGAGTGAATTTCAGCACCCTCTAGCTCTGTGTAGGCTGAAAGTAGACTGTTGAAAATAGCCCAGTGTGTTTTTAGCGATATGTGACGATTTGACTCAATTGTTGGCTCAGGCTGATATGAAAGTACTGGCCACCAGGTGGAGCCGCTCTCACCCTCAACAGGAAATGAAGGCACGGCCGCAGTACAGCAGACGTGAGATAATCTCTGATCTCTGCACATGCCAGTGTTCTTCAACTTTGCTTATTAATTTATGCTGCAATACTCTTGTCTTTAACAAATAACTAATACAGATATGCAGCTTCCAGACTTTCGATTATCCGGAACACGTTAAAATGCTACATTAAAACGGGAACTTTGAATGTGGGACTAAATTATATGTTTTTAATTTCTTATATTAATCAGTAGGATGAATGCTGTATTCGAACAATACACAGTACGAACTGCACATACAGATAAAACACTAAGGCATCAAGAAATAGCTGTTTTTGTTTACTGTGATGAATTAGTGTGGAATTAGAATAATTATGCCATCCATTATGGCCTGTGAAATATTTTGGGTTTAGCATTGATTAATAACCATTGTGTCAGTAAATGAATGTTTATTTATTTGTTTATCTTAGTTTTGAGTTCAAATACGATCCAAAAGATTGGCTAGGCTTAATGAAGTGCAGTTGCACCCGAGTTGTAACTCTGCTGTGTGCTGCCTGGGACAGGCTCCAGACCCCCCAGCCGCAGCTCTGTATCAGATAAACAGTCGGACGATGGATGGATGGATAAATTAATTTATAAATAACCAATGCTGATTCATCAGAACAGGAAAATACTCACATTATCAAGATGACTTAAGTTAGAAGAATAAGATAAGATGTTTTACCGAAAATTAATCATTTCTTCTTCTTCCATGGTCAGTGAAACCACCCGTAGTTTAAATATATAAAGCCTGAGAGTCCCTTCGTCCTCCTAGTCAAAGACATGATCTTCCCTGGCAAGATGTTGTTTCAGGCCCTTTTCACAGAAAGTCTGCCGGCTCCTACCCCACTGTGCTCCAGTAATCCCTTCATGAAAGGAGTGAGACATTTAGACCCGTTTCAGAAAAGAAGGAATCAGAAAGTAAAGAAGGGAAACATAAATGTGTGAATGTGTCTTTAGATTTGTCCTTTGCAGGGGAAAAATAAATGATTATTGATTTAATTTTAACAGCACAATATTATTATTCGTCCAAGAGGAAACTGGAGGAAATCCAGGCAGAAGCGATGGTAGTGTTTTTTTGCGAACACCAATGTGTTTCGACTGTGATTATCATCAATGACACCAGTAATAGATTGTTTTGTACGTTCAGCAAGTGCTACAAAGATCACATCGGCATCTGCTTTCTGTGCCGTCCATCTGAGAAGGTTCACATTAGTTTTATTTGTTAGCTGTGCGGGACAAAGTCCCATTAGCAGCATATTATGCTATTTGGTGGCAAGATGAAGATAGCGTCACAATTTAGAGTCCTTTATGGCTTCATAAAATGGAAGATGCTTCTCAAACAATGATCTTTTGAAGTGAGCCAAATCTGTTCTCCTTATTTATTATATTATTATTATTATTATTATTATTATTTTATTATTATCGAGTCTCTTCAAACAAGTTCAATGAGTAATCTCAATAGACAAAATAGTTCAGAAATAATGTAGAGTGATTATTACACAGTATAAATGTCGGTTTTGTGGATTACATAGACAAAATTTTTTAATAAATCTGTGGCAGAATACAGACAGAATACAAAAATATTAAAGGTCAGCTCTACTCATACCTGGAATTTGGATTTTTATGCTACTTGAAATCTGTTTTTGATTTAAGGATTCTCAGTAATTACTAGGCAGTAAATTATTATTATTATTATTATTATTTTTATTATTATTATTGTGTGTGTGGAACAATTTTGGATCAGATTTATATTGAGCTAAGCAAAGGTTCTCTTCCAGATATATAAAAATTATATTCGAAGACTGCATTGATTTTTGTGAAACAGCCATTTTCCAAACAGTAGTATACCCCGGTATGTTGTGTTTACTGTGACAATTAGTAATACTACCTTTTATCACATTACTGCTCTTTTTGCCAGTTCCATGCTTTACATTCTGTTTGCATTTTCAGCCGACATCTAAATCTGTTACCCTCTTTAGGAACCAAAGTTTACTTTTTTCTCCTAGAAAATATTGTTGTTGTATGATGTATGTGCCTTGAATTTAACTTACAGTGTAAAATCTTTGAAACCTTTAAATGTTTTTTGCACAAAATGTAAATACAAAAGTGAAGCTTTTTGGAAATAAAAAAGCCATGGTTTAATTTTATTTTAAATTTATTTATACTCTCATTTAATCTTTTTGAATTACAAACCAAACATTTTTTTCCCCCAGTTCTTACAAATCCTCCTTAGGATCCATAATATTTTGACCTCACCAATATTAAGTTTTTTTTTTCCCCAACACTTTTGAATTTTTTTATCGATTAAGGTCTTAATTTCACAATTTAAACGTGCCATTTACGTTACAAATATCTCTGTTCATTTTGACATTTTCTGTTACGGTAGTAAATGCAGACTGAGAGGTAAATGTTGTAAATATTGGGTTCTGCAGACTCACTTTAGGGTCTGTAACAGGTGTTTACGGCATGCTGGACCTTTGATGAACACTGTCAATGGGGCGGATGACTCCTGTTTGCATGTACAGCCCCAGAATGGCTGAACTGTTTCAGTGTGACCCTGAACGATCCACGCGTGTCTCTGAGGAGGGATATTCACGCTCAGCTGCATCTGTAATTTATATGGAACAGGGCTCTGCACAGTAGATAAACTGATATCAGGAGACGAATTCACCAAGTGCACTCTGGGGGCTGGAGCAAACTCTGCTGGCGCTCATTAATGGGGGACGTGAATCAATCAGCCGAGGACTCCAGCGACAAGGCGCTCGTATAAAAGAAGAATAAAACCTCTTCATTACCTTCGCCACTTTTTTTTTCTTGGCGAGCCCCGATTTTCCATGATCTCGCACTGTTTGTTATTCCCGGCCTTCGTTCGGGGACATCTAGGCCTGCCGTGCTCTGGTGACCGCCAGCTGCGGACGGAGCCCACACCACTGAGAGCGCCGCTAAGGTAGCTAGCCGCTGGCGCTATAACAGCTGCAGCGAGACGGAGGGACGGTTCAGCCGGCTTAATTCAGTGAGCCCTTAGGGTCATGCAGCCTGATTTCCCCAGTCTTATTCAGAGTTATTTACTAAGCCTCCCATGTGTGAGACTACATCCCGGAACTGATGGGTTCTTTCCATTCTAATAAACACCCATCAGGGACTGGGGGGTGATGGCAAGTCCCGTTTCGGGGACCCGAATTGAGTTTATTAGTGTCCATCTGCAGACAGAAGGAGCACAGCTCATCATTAAACTACAGCAATAAGATCAAATATCCTGGTTTTTAGGCAAATTTTTCACTATGGAGACCTAAATTAAAATCCAAATTGTGGGAAGCTATGAGTTATGATTTATTATTTCATAATTAAACAGTCCTGTGTGGCTGACATGTTCTTTACAGACATAAAACAACTTACATCCATTATTACTTCTCCATATAATGTATATTTCATGTTTTATTTTATTTACATTATACAATATATAAGTTTCAGACTGGATTCCGAATAATACTATTCCATTCAGTATTTTTATTGTTCCAATACTATCTACCCCCAAGAATGATTTATTTTCTTCATCCAGATTAATCAAGTTTTTATTGAGGTACAACATTTGTTACCTAAAATGTGACTGAGATCTTGGGCAAGTCAAAGACATTGACCATTTTATTCTGAAGCAATTGTATGATTTTGACTCTATCATCTGCTGGTCTTCGGCCTTCTTTGTAAGCACTATGATGATTCCTAACCTGACTGAGAATATCCGTAAATGTATATATCTGCTAAGAATATATCTGATAATGGCCAGTGGTATTTTCAGCTACCTGAGTATCTGAGTAAAATTTTTATTGTCTAACTGAGAGTGTCATCAAAAGCAACAAAATGCAGAATTCGTGGAGTCCGAATGCTTCTACAAGGTGCCATATATGTGCTTTTAGAAATTAGATTTTTTTTTTGTTGAGAATTTGGTGATTAGTGATGAAATGTGTCCTCTGCACAATGTAGGAAAAGCGGTTTGGAAAATGGATGGATGGATGTGTCCTCTGCATTTAGCCCATATGTGACATCGTGACATAGCAGGGGGCAGCTAATTCAGCACCCGGGGAGCAGTGCTGGGGGTGGTGGTTCTTTGCTCAGGGTACCTCAGTGGTGCCTTGTTGGTTGGGGATTTGAACCTGCAATCTTTCAATTATAAATATGCTTCACTAACCGTTAATCCACTACTGCCCACATTTTGCATTATGCCCTGGTCTACCTGGGATAAGCTCCCCCCCACCCCACCAAAAAAATAAAAATCTGTACCAGATAAATGGGTGGACGGACGGACAATTTGCCTACATCCATGAAATTGATTTTTTTTTAAATAATAAAAAGTTGGTAGTGAAGGATCTGAATGCAGACTGTGAAAAATAACAAGCATTAGGATTATAACTGTTGTATTTGGGTTTTTTTTATATTTGTTCTATGTTGTCAAAGGGCATGTTAAAATAATATCCTTTATTTCAGCTCACCATTACATCATTACTTGAGTGACCACGCCTATTTGCTAACTCAGGCAGCCTGCTGCTCTAGAACTCGAGAACTTTAAATACCCAGCATGCAGACAGGGTCAAGAAGTTCAATTACTGTGCAGCATGATAATGGCTAAGACACCTGATTCAAGTGGTTTTAAAGTTGGCGTGAGTGTCGGTGCCAGAACTGCGGTTCCAGCTCTCAGAAAGAGCCGCCCTCCTGGGATTTTCACACACTACGATGTCTGGAGTTTACAAAGAATGTGGCGTATCTATGGCTAAAACACCCTGTTAATAGGAGAAGTTAGGGGAGAATGGCCAGACTCATTATAACTAAAAGAAAAGTTAGAAATACAAGAATAACAGCTAAGTTCAACACAGAAGTCATCTATGCTTGATGTAGTTCTGAAGGCTAACGTGGGTCCTGCTCCAGGATTAGCTAAGGGTACTTCACACATTGGGTTCTACCCAGTACTATCTCGGTTATCTAATAAACCAGATCCTACCCGATACTAGCTAGTTGTACATAATAAAGTTGGTGCCACCCAGTACAGTACTAGCTAGGTGTCCCTAATAAAGTGGGTCCTACCCAGTACTAGCTATGTGTACCTAATAAAGTGGGTCCTACCCAGTACTAGCTAGGTGTCCCTAATAAAGTGGGTCCTACCCAGTACTAGCTAGCTGTCCCTAATAAAGTGGGTCCTACCGAGTACTAGCTAGGTGTCCCTAGTAAAGTGGGTACTACCCAGTACTAGCTAGGTGTCCCTAATAAAGTGGGTCCTACCCAGTACTAGCTATGTGTTCCTATTAATGTGGGTCCTACCCGGTACTGGCTATGTGTCCCTAATAAAGTGGTGTAAAGGTACACTGCATGGCCAGAAGTATCCAGGCAGCCATTCAAATATGGGGATACTGTAGGTTATTTAGGCATAACCTTTGCTAACGCAGGTGTATCATTAAGTCACCCATACAGTCTCCAGCAGAGCACAGCGGCAGTAGAGTGACTCTTGCTGAAGAGCTCAGTTACTCTCACCGTGGCCCCATCATAAGACACCATCTTCCCTAAGTCAGTTCATAAAATTTCTGCCCTGCTAGAGCTGCCCTGGTCAACCGTAAGTGAAGTGATTGTGAAGTGGAAACGTTTGGGAGCGACAAAGAGCTCAGCGGCAGAGTGGTAGGGCCATGCAGACTGAGAGGAAAAGTGCGCCGAAGCGCGTAGCACGTAGAAATCGCATGTCCTCGGCTGGAACACTCACTGCCGAGCTTGCAGGCCGTCTCTGGAAGGATGTCAGCGCTGCTCCTCAGGGCCTCGCATCGCAGCATTCCACGGGAGAGCAGCTGAAAGCGGGCCTGAGATCAGCGCGTGTGGTGGCAAGTGCCTGCTGGAGAATGCTGTAAAGCTGGGGAGCTGGGGGAAGCCCGGGGAGTCAATCTCTCTGCCACCGTGATGTGTGTGTGTGTGTGTGGGGTGGGGGGCATTCTCCTGGGCTGGGTAACGGGCCATGGCATCAGTCTGGTGTGTTCTGGTAGGAATATAACTGAGGATTTTTATATATACAGTATATATATATATATATATATATGTGTGTGTG
>JAODJX010000041.1:12259652-12275102 GCA_026776945.1 Isichthys henryi
GGGTCCCTCCCACCCTGCCCCCTGGCTCGCCCTCCCTCGCCTGCGCTGGGGCTCGGGGAGCGCCTGCGGGTCCTGGCCCTCCAGGTCGGCTGTCGCCTGCGGGTTCCCCTCCAAAGCCTCGTCGCCCTGCCTCCCTCCCTCCTCCGGCTTCTCCTCGGTCGCCTGCGGGCTCCCCGACTGCGGCTCCTCGGTCGCCTGCTGGTCCCTCCACTCCAGCGCGTCGGAGGACGTCTCCACCTGCTGCGGTTCCCCCCCTCTCCTTGCCCTCGCCAGGGTCCCCTTCCGCTCCCTCGTCCCCTTCCCTGGTTCTCCCACCTGCTCCCTCCTCGGCCCCTCCGTCTGTCCCTCGCCCTGCCTCCTCAGCCCCTCCGAGGTCCCCTCCTGGCCGCCTGCGGCCCCTCCGGCTGCCACCCATCGCCCGCTGGGGCTCCCTTGGGCTCCCCTTTGTTCCCCCTCCTTCTCTCCCTGGTCTCCTGCCTGTCTCCCTCCTTTGTTTGCTCCCCCTCCTGTTTCTGCTCCTCGTCCCCCGGTGTCCCCTTCGTTCACTCCCGGCCCTTTTGTCCCACCTGTTCCCTCCGTGTCCCCTTTCCTTCTCTGTTTGTCTGCCTTTCCTGTCCTTTGTCAGGTCCTGTCGTGGCCTTATGCCCCTGTGCCAGTTCTGTCTGTCCGTCCTGTTCCCCGTGTCTCGTTGATGGTTTTTTTCTTGTTTTCCAAGTCCTGGTTCCCCAGTCTCATCTCGTCCGTCGCCTCCCCTGAGGTGCGCCCGGAGAGCGCGCCTTTGGGGGGGTGGGTTCTGTCATGCCCGGCTCGTACGATCCTCGTGTGTGCCACGCCCCCTGATTATCCACGTGTGCTTCCCTGATCGTGTCCAGCTGTGTCCGATTATTTTCGCCCAGTCCTGTCCATTTCAGTCCGTGTCTTGCCTGAGTTCCTTGTCTGTCATTGATGTTAGTTTGGTTGTATGATCCTGTCCCGTCCGTAGCTGCCATTAAACTCCCGTTTACCCCGATTTCGCCTCCTGCCTGCTTTCTGCACGTTTGCCTACCTGTGCGATCGCCCGCTTTCTACGCCAATCGTGACAGCTTACTACTAGGATGGGATATTATTGGTTTCTATGAATAACCTTTAATAAAGTCCTAATTTTAATGCACAATTAAGTATATCCATGTTAACGGTGTTGCGTCACCCTACATCCTAACCCTAACTCTAGCTTTTTTAGCAATGTTGTAGTTATCGCTATACTTTTCAAATGAATTATGCTGAGGCCTCCTAGTGGGCTGCACCCCCCACCCCCCAGATAAAAGCCACCAGCCTAGTGCCACTGAATTATGTGAATTACGGGAAATGGGAGTCTCCCCAGTAAAGCTTTGCTGAGGACCCTAAAAGGGCAAATTCAACCCTGAATTTCAAACCAGGACCGAGATGGACTATCCATCCTCCCAAAACTGCTTTATCCAGCACAGGGTCATTCTGAGTCTGGAGTCCATCCCATGAAGAAGAGGGGCAAATGACATCTTCGGTAGAATGCCAGATTATCACAGTCGAGACCCAAGCATCACATGCCAAACGACATCTTCAGAAAGTGTGCATTGAAGTTTGTCTTGGCAAAATGAGAGCATTTGCTCGGTGTGATCCCGAGTTACGCTGATATGACAGCTCATTTACCCCCTAAAATCTGAAAAGTCCAACTACATCATCCTGAAGGGTAGCTTGACCCGAGGAGTCAGAACATGACAACTCAAAATACACTATAGAAACAGACTTTAGTTTTGGGACCAGAACAAATATAGAGTTTAATACCAGCTATAGTTGTGCAACACACATATAATATGCAAAACACATTTGTTAGATGTTGGCCCCAATATCCCTAGAATTAATTGCTGCCATTTTTCAATTGATCCACTATTTAATATGCGAGTCACAGCACATAGCTGCCATCGGAACAGATGCTGCTGACAGATACGTAGCTGAATCTCTCAGAAAGTGAATCTTTGGATTGGTATCGGACATATTCCTGCCTGGGACACTAAATCTTCCCGTTGCCTTTGCGGGGCACGACTTCGCCTCTGAAATGCTGATTCCATATCTCACAGAATCCGTTTGACAGTTTACAAACTCTCTTCTCCGAGATCCAGTTTGCGTTCTCTGTTTACCTGGGGAAAACAGAAGACTATGGGCCCTTGGGTTCCTGCTATTTAAATGTCCTCATTAGGTTGGCGAGGAGGTTAATGCACAGGCCACGAAGACACTTTATCTCATAATTACTAAGACGGAATGCATATGTGTGCTGTCCCTAAATTACATTAGCACTGTTCTGACACCGTAGAGAACGGTCGGGCCCGTGAAAATGACCGCGTGAGGGATCAAATGAGCAGCGGAAGGAAAAGCCGGCGATTATTTAAAATAAACAGAGGAAGGGACGGGCATTAAAATTAAATTACAATGATTTGTAGTACAGTTTAGAATGGGATGTAAAAAGAGAAAAGCCCCAGAGAATTGGGAGGTATTTGTTAAGCTGTAAAGTATCCGCTCGCATGAAACGGCCTCGTCTTTGTGGCGAGCGTCACTTTTATTTGACTGTTTTATGCATCTTTACCCGTGGTCTCTTTACAGCATGTCACTCCGAGGTGGTAAATTGTTGCGCTTCAATGCAGTGGATGCACGTCCGCTACAGCCGGCAGCTAAACTGAAAGGACAGGGTGAGCCGCGCGCCCGAAAGGAGCCTAGATGCATTCTGTATATCTTGAAAACAATTTTTAAGAATGTGTAACAACCTGCGCTACATTGATTAATTGCTGTGTTTGTATTAATTTAAATTCACATGCATAAGTGAGTGGGGTCAATCAGGGACAGCAGAAAAATGTCGTTTCGGTTCCTCACTATATGAGATCTCTGCGAGTGCAATATAAGGGAGGGAGGTGATAAATAAAAATGAACAAATTATCCCGGAACATCAGTTTAATTAGGTTACTAGTGTTGTGGGACAAAATCAGGTTCATACCTCCTCCATCTCCACTAGTTTAGTAGAGTGCATTTTGTAGTCTGCTATTCTTTGCATTTTATTAACTTTGAAGTACAGTAAAAGCTTGGATTGTGAACATAATTCGTTCTGGAAACGTGCTCGTAATCCAAAGCACTCGTATATCAAAGTGAATTGAATGGAAAGTGGATTCGTTCCACAACCCAAAAATATTCAGAAAAGATGATTAATACAGAATATAAAGCAAAATTGCACAAAACAAATTAACCTGCACTTTACCTTTGAAAAGAATCGTGGATGGTGTGAGGGAGACGAGAGAGGAGAAGAGGAGGGTTATTTTGTAGGACGACTTTCACTTTAACTAACGGAGTCACTGCTACTGTATCTGTCGGCTCACTGGAATCTTTTTCTTTTTGTGTGACTTTAACAAGGATACTATCCAATGACAGCCGCTTTTGCCTCCTTTTCAATTTCGCGGAAATGTGGAAATTGCATTGTCATTAAACAGATTAATCGCTTGCACTGCTACAGCCTAATTTGGGTGGTGCTTTTCTACTAAATTTTGACTATACAAGTCAGGCATGTTGACTAAGAATGGGAAACGATTACCCACAATCCCACAGCGAAAGAGAGAAGAACCATCGGCTCAGTTGTGGTTACGTGATGCTAGGGAAAGCATATACATAATACTCATATTGCAAGGAATTTATTGAAATTTATTAAAAGCAATTTAGCAAAAACCTCGCAATGAGCATGGTATTAGGGCTGCTTTGGCTGTGTCAGCTGTTTCGGGGCCCACCTGCACTGAGACCATGCGGACTGTGAACACTATCACTGCGGAAGTGTCTACATTAAGAAGCCCCCCACCCCGGGCGCCCGGCCTCATCCCACATCCCCCTCCCTCCCATCACCAGCGTCTTAGGCTCCGGTCAGGTCGGCGCCAACAGCCCTGCAATCCCAGAACCCCGAAGGATTCCATGCAGCCGTGCCTGACCATGAGCTCCGAGACGCCCTCAGTTACCCAGAGAGCAGGAAAACATTATTCCTGTTTCTGGCTAATGGGGTTGCTGTTTCCTGTGAGGAATGTAAGATGGCAGCGGGAGGCGGGACTTAGAAAGGATGCCTTTTGCGTTGCTGATGCCCTGTACCCTGAGTTGCAAGGTGACGGCGATAGCAACAAACCAAAGCAATTGACATGTGGATTAGCAAGCTCAGGTGTCACATGCAGTTGCTCAAATGCGCTAAACGTCGAGGTACATTTCCATTCAGGTTGATGTTCTAACACTAAACTACCCAAACACTAAAACTGGGGCTGATTGGATAGCACTATTGGACTCGCCCCCACCTGCTCCAGGGGGGACATCCTGCCCTTTCTGACTGTATGCAGGTTCTCCTTTCAGGTCCACTGTTGGCTTCCCATGGTCTGAAAACCTGCTCTTTCAGGGAAATGGTGACTGTAAATGGCTAGTAGTTGAACTCCAGAGTGTACCTGACCCTGTGAAAGCGTAGATTACACTTCCCTGTTAACGATAATAATGTTAATAACAGCTTTAAACAGCTCAGGATACTTGACACGTCATTGACGTTCTTATCGTTACACGGACTATATTCAAATCTACTATGCTCACTCCTGGACCACAGTATCGATTCTGCTTTTATCTCGCCCTCACTCTCCCTATTTTAATGTAGGGTGCGATGCTGTTCTTGATGCTCAACTTTCTGGAAATAGTATAGTGGTTATCTATTGGGGCAGAACCTTCCGGAAAGGACCTCACGTACGGTCCTCATTTGAATGCTTGTTTCGGCCATATCACTGGAAGAGTCACCAGTGAAGAAAATTCCCCAAATGAATCCGTGTGATATCTGTTGCTGCTCACCAGATTTATATAATAGCTTTATCTTAGCACTAGAGACAACCTTCTGGGACTTTTCTTTCCCTCAAACTCCACCCTTCCCCAGGAGGTCCCATGTTTGCTGTTTTATAGCTAATCTCACAGGTTAATCATTTTCTAATGAGACTTCTTGTTATAACGTTGCCCCAGTTTTAACTCCTATGTAGGGCAGCACAGTAGGTCCCACTGTGGCCTCGTCGCCTCAAGCACTGCAAGTGCAATATCTCTCCTGCGTCTCTCTGTCTGGAATTTGCTTGCCCTGGCTATGATCACAGGCTCCATTTTCGTCCCACAGTCCCAACACATGGTCTAGGTGTCTTAGTGTCTCTAAGCTGCCCTTTTTCTGCGTGGTTGGGTGTGTGTTTGCACACCCTATGATGGACTGGGATAGCCTTCAGACTGGCCATAACCCTGCTCTGGTTAAGTGGCTCTTTAAGAAAAGATGGATGAAACGGCCATTTTTCTTTTTTTTTTGCAAAAGGAACGTAAGTAAATCTGCACATTATTATTCTGGTTGACAATCAGAGAGTTAGAAGCCCTCTTTGCAGGCCAACGAGTTTTCACTTACTCAGACAAATCAACCCGTTTTTGCAATGCAGTGCATAAAATCTTATTTATTCTCAACTGGAATCCGCAAAATTAATGCCTGACATGCCAGACAGCGAAAAGTCTGAGGGGTAAATAGATAATAGGAATAGCATGAAAAAGACAAATGCCCCAGGGATGGAAAAATATATCGTAGTGCAGTCATTGCACATCTTTCTAATAAAGAGACATTCGAGAGCAAGGTTGGTTATAAAGATACCCAGAATGCATTATGTTGAGATCCAATGCGTAGACCTTGAACAATCACTCAGCACTTGAGTTTCAAGGGCCTTTAACAAATATTTTAAAGACGTATTCTTCCTTCTTGCAGTCTTGACATTGGCTATTTTTTTCCTAGGCATAAACATATAAATAAAACTACATCTTCTGTAGGAAGGCAGCCTTCTTATGTTTCTCACGGCTGCTTCTCCTGTGGCAAATGTAACCTTCTTCACCACCTGGCCGGTTCTCATTCGCTTTTAAATTTCCCACTTGATATTGGGTTTCGCAAGTAGACCGAATCCCATGGCCACTGCTGCCTTAACGCGCTGAAATGTCTGTCCGTGATCATACATCAGTTACAATTCCTCTCTTAAAGGTCACACAGAGAATGATTAAGGGCGCGCTCATGTGATGGATTAATGAACTGCTACCCAGGATGAAATATATAGGAACAGAGAGTGCCAATTTAATGAAAAAATAAAAGGGGTATATGTGATTTTACTTATATGGTGGTTCTGTGGGTAGGAGGGTTGGAAGTTGGGGTGATCACTTTGTGGAGTTTGCATGCTCCTCCAGTTTCCAAAAATATGCAGACATCAGATACATCTCCAAGCTGCCCTTTATGTGTAAGTGGACGGCCACAATCCACTGACATCCTCGGCCTCTTTTACTTCGTAGATCTCGCCGTGACCCACTCACTCATCTTCTAAACCAGTGTCTCCCAATCCGGTCCTCAGGGACCCTTCACTCCATCCATGTTTTTGCTCCCTACCAGACAGTCCACATTTTTTTGACTCTCTGTGGGACCTCGAGAACCAGACTGGGAAATACTGTCCTAAACCCCGTTTTACACAGGGTCCCAGAAGCAACACGTGCAAGGCAGAGAATAACCCTAAGGCACCAACCCATCACAGGGCGCACGCACCATTCACACCTACAGACAGCTTTGCCAACACCAATTCATGTTAGCATGTTTTTGAACTATGGGGGGAAACCAGACAACCCGACTGAGGTGTAAGGCAGCACCCACTAAGCCACCACGGATGGAATGATGATATGTTGTTAAGTAGCCTCTGCATGCAGTTAATTTTTTTTCTTTATGGTAAATAAAATGGCCTCGGGACATAAATCTCTGAGTCAGCAATGACCCTAACAAAGAGTGAAGAGGCACCAATGGCATCTGGTTTGTTCGGCTTTGTACAACTTATGCGCAGACATCCTGTTTACGGACGTCGAAGCCTGCTGCATTACCAGCCCCGGTTTCGGGCGGCGTGGAGGGTCCCGTGCGAGTCTGTTTGCCGGGGAGTTTAATGATTGCCCTAAATCCATCAAATCCCACAACTGTACTGAGTTTCAAAAGCTGGGGATTAATTTAAATGATGGATATTGATTGAAGCAATGGACCTTCAAACTGTCTGGTGAGGATTAATCTGAGAGGGGGGAAATGTGACTAAAATGCAGAGCAGGCCCCGGGGTCCTGATGAAGAGGCAGGGAGAAAGAGAGAGAAAGAGAGAGAGAGAGCGAGGGAGGGGAAGCCTTTAATAGCCACTGCAATGTAATCATTGCTAATGATTGGACACACACAGGCAGACCAGAGGCTCACTGCCAGATCTTAGTATATTGTAAGCTAAACAAAAGCCAAAGAGGGAAGGCGATGCCAATGGCAGATCGGAACTAAATAAATAAATAACTGACATGCCCTGGCAACAGGAGAGCGTGGCACTCATAGCCCATCTGATGGGGGGAGGATCCGAAATGACCCTTGCCAGAGAGGTATTCTGGATCCAGAACAGTACCTGGTACAGCAGGTATCTGGGTAAACAGCGTGATTACAGATCCAACGACAAACATGGTCCTAAATTGATTTCTCTCACAATTAATTCCTTTCTGAAAACATTCTGCCCTGGAAAAATATCCCAGTGTGTTTCTGGAGCTGTGGAATGTGTCCATAATTAAGCTTCGTTATGCTGCTTTCATTCCGGGATGTTTTTGTGGGCGCTGGAGACATTGACGGATAAATTGTTAGGGCGGTGAACTCTGGCGTGTGAAAGTGCTGGATGAAATCCAAAGTCAGCTATTGTACCCCATTGGCAGACAATTTACTTTAGGTGTTTCATCAAGAAGTTGGGAAAATGTGTGTCCACTAACCATTTGGCAGTTTGTAGGTGTCGCCAGATACAGCAGTCAGCTAGACAGGTACATAACAATGCATGTCGGGAACAGTGACCCTGAATGGGTGCATGGATTGTTGGATGGATGAATGGATGGATAGATGAAGAATATAGTACATAATTCATGTCTTCAGAATATATGAGTCGAACAAATGAAATGCTTATTAAAACTGCAGCGGGTGACAGTATGGCCAGAATTAAGTAATCAGGACGGCGAGCTCTGAGCTGTAGCCTGAAGCACAGCGGAGAGGATTCATCGAAAGTGACAAAAGAAGTGGGGGGTTTGCGCTGGAGGAGACGCTCTTCCACAATCCAGCGCGAGGGAAGACCAGTGCGCAGGAAGCGACGGACCAGCATGCTTTGCGGTGCAGGACCGAGGATGAGAAACAGGTGCGGAGTGAGGAGACAGCGTGGCCTTTGTGCTGTGGCATTAATCCCTCCTGAAAAGTTTCCAAAGAGGGCAGGGATTATTTCATCCTGGAGCAGGGGAGCGACCTTAGACCAATGATTTCAGGATGCTGCAAATAGGGGCAAGTCGGAGCCCATGCTTACATAAAACACGGGCAGAAAATAATATGAACAGGAGCAAAAATGCTACTGTAGAACTATGCGAAGTGCATGTAGGAGCAGGAAAGCTGATTTCACATCATGTGATTGTGTCTCCACTGGCAGATTAATGGATTTTTAAACATGCATTGCTGTTAATATCATATTTAAACAGGAAACAAAATTGACAGCAGAACACTGTAACTAGAATGAATGGCATTAATATTTACCAATCGTGTTGACAGCCTACTAGGATTTGTCTGTATCGCACAGCTGCGCCACCTAATAGATTCCATTGTTCTGCTGAATTATCATAGTAAAACATTACACATTTATTGCCAAAATAAAGGATTTAATGAAAGCTTTGAGGGTGCATATGCACTCGTATCACATCTGCGGCTGTTTTCTTTAAAAAAAAGTAATGCATTAAATGTGGAAAAACAGCTGAGCACACTGATGCCACACTGAATTTGTTTAATTATTAAGTTAATTGCATAATTTAATCGGCAAAATGCAATTGACACTGCTATAAAACTGAAGCCCGTGATAAATCGTAACAATTATCTGACCAATAAAAGAAATAAACAGCGGCATAAATTAGTCATTTTGTTTTGGGGACACGCCGGACCATTTCTCACTATCACAGCGACCTCTGTACAAGCTTCCTAGGAGCAACATTTAAATATTCCATTTCTATCTACCTTGGATGTGGTGGCTTGCTGCCACAGTGATTAGTTCTTGTATTTGTAGTACACCTTCCCCCGCGCATATGTTCCTTCTGTGTTTACGGTTTCCTGCTCTTGTCCAGAATGATGCAGTTTCGTGAATCAGTGTTTTTAAATTGTATGTCGTGAGAGTTTCTGCCCTCAATGGGCTTTTATCCCATGGGCTCCAAACCAGCAGTGGCCCGGTACTGGATAGAACTGGGTGTTCTAGAGGTAACACAGATGTAGTGTGGATTCAGGTCCACAGCATAACCCTGAACCAAGGGCCCGTTCCCCTACAGCTGCACGCTAACTTCATTCCCAATCCATCACAGTCCTGCACATGCTTAGTTGGGGTGGATATATAATCCTAGTGAACCAGACTTATTGACATACCATGAGTGTTGTGTGCATGCTGCAGAAGTTCATACTGCAGAAGCGCATGCTGCAGGTGTGCATACTGTAGAAGTTCATACTGCAGAAGCGCATGCTGCAGGTGTGCCTACTGTAGAAGTTCATACTGCAGAAGCGCATGCTGCAGGTGTGCAAACTGTAGAAGTTCGTACTGCAGAAGCGCATGCTGCATGTGTGCATACTGTAGAAGTTCATACTGCAGAAGCGCATGCTGCAGAAGCGCATGCTGTAGGTGTGCATACTGTAGAAGTGCATCCTGCAGGCATGCATAATACAGGCACGCATGCATGCTCCAGGTGTGCATGCTATTCTCTTTACTGAAGGGGTAGCGGAAGGAAGCATGTGACCGGGTAAATAGACAGCAATGGGATAGAATGTTTTTATCAGGGGCAACAGGGATTTGGTGGGGTGAGGGGGGGGTTCAAATAAGTAAGCACTGGTAATAAAAGCTCTGTGGAGACGGCTGAGCACAACGAAACTGACGTGTGTGACATGGTGACAAAAGACGTCAAATGTGGAGGTTTCTGGGGGGTGGTGTCAGGCAAGGGTGTAACTTTGGGTTGAGCATTGGGGAGATTGAGGTCTCCACCCATTTAACAGGGTACAGGCGGTTGTATTGGTGGGTTTTGATTCTGAGGGCGTTTCAACCCCCAGCTCCCCCATAATTTACAGTCATGGTGTCAGTGCTTTGGTTTTGGGTTCTGGAAGAAAAGCAGAACTTAGTAGGAGTCAGTTACATGGGGAAGAAGGGGAATCACCTGCTTCCTCATCTCCACAGAGCAGCTGAGGAGAAACACCAGCTTGAAATCTGTAGGTCATAATTATCCCTTTTAATAATTATCAAGATTTAAGGGAAAAAAGCTTTTCCTCAGTCACATTTATACCTGATTCTTCTTTCCTCCTGCCACCCTATCTGCCTCACCGGGAAGAGATAGGGAATAGATGACTGCCATTAATCATGATATATCACGGTACTACTGTAACCATCCATGCCTGTTTCATCCCAACAATATTGCACAATAAATCTGAATGTCTTGACTCAGCCATTCCACCCAGCCAATACTGCGCAATAGAGCTGGACAATTTGACAGGGCCATTAACAAAACGCTGCGGAGAAGTGCTAGAGAGGACATTAATCCCCACGTAAATGCACAAATCCTCCTGGGTCGTGACCTGTTTTAATCACCAAGAGACACCCGGGGTGGTGGAATTGGGATTTGAAAATTACAGTGTGCGGGATTATTATACACTGTCAAATACAAACTTATTTTAGCCAACGTCCCAGTTGGCTGGTTCCTATTTCATTGACAGCAGTAAATGCATTAAAATTAAAACAATTGAAGAGACATATATATTTTTTTCCACACTGAGAATAATGTTTGTGGACATATTCGAGGATCGAAGCACAGGGAATTCACTTTTAACTTGCCTAGTAACTGGCCTGCATCCTTTCTAACATCTATCTTTGTGTTTTAAGATTCAGTGTACCAGGAGTTTTCAGCTGTCATTTCTTCAGTAGATGCAGAGAGACGTTTTTAGCAGCTCAGTGACTGCTGTTGTACAATTCTCCAAAATGCTGTCAAAAATTACAGGATCTCAGATTAATCAAAAAACAACCGTGACAGTCAAGGATGGAGGCTGGTCCGCTTTGTATTCCTGCCGCATCAAAGTAAAAGACTGTGTTTGTGAAAGTTTCCAAATGGATTAAGCTGATTTTTCCGGCTTTTAAACGTCACAGGGGAAGATTGGCATTGGTATTTTTATCTCAGTTAAAGGGTTTCTGAAAATAACACCTTTTTTGATAAAAGGCGCTGGAAAGCTTTGCATAGATTTCTACTCCCTCTGAGTTTTCATATAATGCCAAGAAATGACATATCCAAAGAAGAGGATTTAAGGCTTCAGTTTCCCATACTTACCTTATTTACCAGAAAAGTCACATGTGTTTCCATTGATCAAGTTTTCTGCAAGATGCAACAATTTACTGACCAGTTATGACTGCACCACCCATCCAACCTTCCAAAAAAGGATAGGAAATGTGTTATTTTTGCCTGTCCTCAGTTTAGTCAGTATGAGTAACAGGACACTTCATTAAAATTGTTTATATTGTACAAATTCCCACATAACTTACAATTTACAATTTGAATAAATATGGTATGCGATGGGCTGGCCCCCCATCCTGGGTTGTTCCCTGCCCCGTGCCCATTGCCTCCGGGTTAGGCTCCGGACCCCCTGCGACCCAGTAGGAACAGCGGTTTGGAAAATGGATGGATGGATGGATAAATATGGTATAAATTATATAAAGAAAGCAAATTATTAACAGTATTTAGGCCACATTGTCCATTTGTATAAATAAAATCTTCTTGATTTTGCAAACTCAGCTGGGACTGGGCAGAATATTCAATTCAATTTATTTTTATGAAGTGCACTTCCCAGCACTGTGTGTGTGTGTGTGTGTGCGCGTGTATGTGACATTTGCTATGATTCTATCCGGATGCTTGGGTAGAAGTTTAGCCAATTGGCATTAAGAATTAAGAGTAGCTGTTGTATGGCACGGATTGGCTGATATGTAAACACACGTCACATATGTGACAACGGCTGATTGGCCATCTAACAGAGCTGACATCAGTCCAGTCTGAAGAATACATGTAGCTGCCATCACCACCCCTAACGGGCGTGTAAATTAAAACTCACATGCGGTCAAAGACAATAATAATGTGTGCTGTGATTAACTTTAGCCAAGGCTCTACAGTAACTCTCATGAAAACCAAGGAGAAGAGGCGAGACAAGGTGAGGCGAGGCAGTGGGTCCGTCTACGTCATTTCCATGGTGACATCTACTCTTTAACACATATTTCAGTGTATAACAGCTTGTTCTCTGGAGGAGGGACACGGGCACTGACTGACAGGCTTGTCATGGCGCATTGCCGTGTGCTCATTCCGCAAATTGGGTTTGCAGTAGCTTACCTTGTTTATACAATGCAGCCTGTTTTCCCGGGCAGAGCTTGTCGGTGTCATGCCGCATTAATGCTAAGCTGTCACTGCCTTTTCCGGCACAAGTTATTTTCTGCGTCTTCAAGGGTAAGAGGTGTGGGGATCCTCTGTGGAACCTCAACGTTGCGCGCCCTGATCGGCCCATAAAAGCCACGTCAATCCACTTAGCTGGGTGTGATCTGCCCCGCGCCCTGGGGAACAGTAAGTGCCCCTTCCCCCGATAAAAAAAATAATAATAAGCAAAGTATTAGACGGCTGAGACGTGCTAAATGTGAGGACAGTTTAATACAGGATATCACAAGCCGGCATCACAATGGAAATGATACATTTCAGTATGTGTGCATCTGATGGGCTGAAACGCATATTTAATAATTTGAGGGTGAAAGTGAATTTGGTTCAGCAGAAGTGGATGTGATACTGCCAAGGGAGGGTATCCATAGGTGTATGAGTGTGTGTCTGTGTGTGTGTGTGTGTCTGTAACCTGAGTCTCTGTTTCCCTGAGTCTCTTTCTTACTGACATTCATCTGAAATATCTCGACAAGGGAAATAAATAAACACAGAGCCTTCTATCACAAAAAGAGAGAAAAATATGGCTTTTATTGCCTATAAAAACAGCCATTAACCTCTCCCAGATTCCGAATTGATCCCACACCCCTGAAGCTCAGAAACGTCAACACCATCTTCAGCGGCGCGCCGTTCCTGCACACGCCGACGATTCGACTCTCAAACAAAATAAACAAAATACTCACGGCACTTGAACTGCAGGATTTGGCACTATCCTTTTCCTCAAGCCAATATATTTACGACATTCTTTATTCAAACACATTTCCTTCCCCCTGTCGGAATAATCTGGACCGCTGGGGACGGGCAGACCCCATGGAGGTAAGCGAAGCCTAAGGGAGTGGCGCACTAAGCGGCGGAGCGTGTATGTCGATGAGGATTTCGTTATTTATTCAAAGACCACCCAAATCGCGATGCAAGGGAGTCTCTCACCGTGAAAATGAACTCTCGGGCCTCGCTTAGCTAATTTGGGGCACGTCAAAGATCAGAAATGACCCTAAAGCCCCAGCATGTCATTCTGTCAAGAGGATACCACAACATGCCTGCAATCTATAGGCCCGCGAAAGGAGGAAAAAAAAAACTTAATGTGAAGCAATGTAGACCCCAGTTGCCATTTGGCAAAGACCCAAGAGTGTGAACGAAATAGCTGGGAATGCCTCATTGAACATTGAGTACCACCGACGTTATGTTTATATTGACTTACAAAAAAAATTAAACATTAGCTATTGATATGCCTGGATCATTTGTTTAAGGTCAGGTACCTCTGTTAGCACTACAAGCAGGTCTGCTATGCACCCCTATGTACCCCTAACCCTTACAAGCCCCGGCTCTGACTTTTCTCACCACCCTGTCGCCTACAGACATACGTCATGTTGATGCTATAAGGATTGCAGCAGACACATTCACCGGGATGTCAATCCCTTCATGACAGTGCCTGTAAGTCTTATTTATTGACAGCAGAAGTAAAATTGTAACATGGCCATAAAAAAATACTGCATTTCTCCAGAAGCCGTATTTCAGTATCTGGGCCAGCAGACATCCCGTATGTGATGGAAAAGTTACAAGGTAGAAAAGTGCAAGAAGACGGAAAATTAAATTGCAGATATAGTGTGCTGAATTGCCTCTTTCTTAGGGTAGGTCATTGTAAACCGACGTCCAATTGCCAGATAATCAATAACTGCATTATAATTTTAAAATAGCAATATTTTTGATGTGTTTATATTATTTAAATAGAAGAGGACTCTTCCCCTATTATTACTGTCGTTTTATTTCTATTATTATATTTTCCCTCATCAAACAAAATATTTATGTTCCACAGGAGTGCAGTGCGGCCAGACGTTCATATGCTGACCTCCCTGAAATTCAGTGTGAACTGAAATTCCAGCCTGAAACATTTAACAAACTCTTTTTAAGGAAAATCAATATTTGGTTATAGGGAACTTTCCAGTCTCAGGTCATCTCTCGGCCAGGAGCAGAGCAGCAAGCACACCTACCGTATGCCGCGTTCCCGTGTAACCCAGCACTCGCACCCCATGCCTCCAATGTAGCTGTTTTAATTTCCGCTGATTGATGGGAGACTCCCTCCATGGCAAGATGGCGACCCAGCTTGTGTGCTTTTTTCGGGTTTTTTTTGGCAGAACTTCAGAAGTCGCGATTCTTTAAATGTGCCATGTCTTATTCTGGACAACATGGCCAGCTCAGCTCCAAGCCTGTGGTGTTCTTAACTTTGATGAATGACCTTTCCATTCTTTGCATACAGACCATTAAGAAGATTGTCTGTAAAATATGGTGTAAATTGTGTCAGTACTGGAAAAAAAAGTTGTGTATGTAGTGATATATAGCACTTCCCTTAATTTCCTTAGTCAGACTACAAAGACAAACAGAAAAACTTCGATATAATTACCCTTCTCACTTATGTGTAATTGGTTTCCTGTGAGATACTGTGCAAATTACAGTTGGAAATTGACACCCAGACAAGATACAGTTGACGTATACAGAGGATTGATATGGTAACAAGTAACGAGGGCGCGAATTCAACATCTGGGGAGCGAGTGAGTGGAAAACAGAGCTTCGGAATTTTGGCAACTCTTGTGATTCGTTCAAGGGAAATTAAAGCGGTTGAATGGAAGGAGCAAGCAGCGGGGCAGATTTACCGTAATGAAAGTGTTCCATCCGATCGTCACCGCTGCGGGCCTGTGCATAAATCACACCCATTGTATTGCTTCAGCTATTCGGCTCATTTGTAACGCGGGGCTGTTTCTCAGGCCCAGAGGCCAATGGGGCTTCGTTGGCGGGGGGGGGGGGGGGGGGGGTAGGTGGAGGGGGGGGGGGGGGGGGGGGGGGGGGTAGGGTGGGGGGGGGGGTGGGGGAGGGGTTGTATGTGG
>JAODJX010000041.1:12308215-12338923 GCA_026776945.1 Isichthys henryi
GGGTGCGGATGCTGTAAAGCGCTTTGAGACGATGTAATGTTGTGATAATGCGCTATACAAAAATAAATTTGTTGTTTATTGTTATTGTTGTATTAGTCCAAGGTGAGGATTTCAAATACTGATCCTTCTTGAATGTCACCGAAGCTCCGTGATGAACTGGTATTCAGTCCAGAGTCTCCCCGGGCACATGCCCTTTGCTTCTTTGGAGAGGGTCAAGGCTCACTTACTGGATAAGATGTTATGGAAGATGGATGGATGGATGGGTGAGTGAGCAGGTGGATGAATGAATACACAGAAATGTATGTAATGTATCTACACAAAAAAACAGACCTGTGTGCCAGCATGCCTATGTCATTTCAAAGCAAAGTGTCCACATTTATTATGCTTTTGCTAAGGTGTCGGTAATTCCCTTCGCAATCAATGCTCGCCGTCTCTCAGAAATGAAGATCTCTGACAGGTTTTTACTTACACACCAGCATGATGAATGAAGGAAACATCGGCGATGTGCGGACAAACAGGCACGCTTTCCCCGCTGCTGAGATGATGAGGACAGCCTTGATCAGATTTATGGTTGTAATTTCATCCAGACGAGCTCATGTTCTCCATTTACATGCGGTCTATGGAGCCCTGAGGCTATTTGCATAATGTGAGCTCAAAGAGAAGGCATGTGCCTCTTGGCTAGAACGTCGTAGCGTCCGCAGTGGCGTCCAGTGCCAGCACAGCTACTGAGGAATCTTATAGGGGCCGGGAGACGCCTTTAACCGCACTAGCCAATGCAATGAATATTTATATGTAATTAAAATTAAAGCGTTAACCAACAGACCTGGTAACTTTAAAAGCAAGTGATGTCACCCGATAAAACAGTGGCCCCGGGAAGCAGCAAGGAGAGCCCCTTACGCGTAGCTTGGGGTTACTGGCAACGGCGAGAGACTTCTGCAGTGCTGACTTCGCGCCATTGAATGTTTAGCCGTCAGCAGCGAGACGCCAAACTCAATCGGAAAGAGCCTCTGCCAGGCGTCAGATAATTGCTGGCTGTTCAGGCGGCCGACCCCCCAAGGTCAACGAATAACTCAATCCGCTCTTTGCATGTGTTGCTTTCAAAATTAGCCACAGAGGAGAGTTTTAAAGGGCATCTTTGGGAAACACAATCCCCTCTCCTCTTCCACCAACGGCCAGTCTGTCGCCTTCGCCGGCGTTCACGGGCATCAGAGATGACAGCTTCTTTGAAAACAAACGTGCAGCGCTGTATCCTTCAATGTGCCGGGGTCACCATTTGTGGATGGAGAGACCACTGGTGAACGCTTCATGCAGACGGAATTGTTTTGGACATTTTCCGAGGTCTCCCCGGCGGTTTTCGGAGGGAAATAGCAAATGTTAACCTTGCCACAAACTTTAAAAAAAAGATTTTAAACATTTGGGTTCATATTCTGTGAAAGCAGTGAGGGTCGAACCTTTCACAAGCTGCCTGGCACAACGTCAGCTGGAAGGACACCGATTCTCCGCGCTTTGAAACCATGCATGAGAATCCTGCAGATATTTGCAGAAAATTTCAAAAAGGATTTTTCTTGTTTTTTATAGCCTAGCTGACCCATATCACAAGAATGACTCATGTATCACACAGGTTCTGTTCAGCTGTATAATCCTCACAGTGACTGGGACAGCCCTTAGTCAGGGGTCCGGACCCTAAAACACGGAGCCCGCCACCTGTTTCCCAGGTAAGACTCTGACTTCCAGATAGCAGCGTGTCACTGGCATGGGACCGGACACATTGACGTGATATGCCGCCGGTTCCCGGCACTCTCACCACGGTTGCGGCCGCAAAACAGACCCTCATTACTTGCCGGGCGCGGGCACCAGCTGTCATGGGCTCTCGAATGGCTGCACCTACCACACAGTGTTCCTGCCTCAGCTACATGCTGAAGCGAATTCCTCCACGAGCAGTGGGGTGAAATATCTCCTGTTTTCATCGGCGTGTCTGTGAGGAAGCCTCCACAACGCCCCCCACCTCCCCAATCCCTGTCAAACCGGGAAGCGACGGTGGAGTCACTTATGTCTCTGATCAAAGGGGTCCAAAAATAAGATCATACACAACAAACCTTCTTCTGTGGAAAAATACAGACAAAAACCCTGTTTGTCTTTGTCCCATTACTAATTACTACCTAAAGTACCTGAAGAAAAAAATAACTAATTAAACCAAACTAGGCATCTTGAAAGCAAGATATTCAGACCTCTGAAAGGAGATTCAATTATCTATTTGCTCCCATCGGGTTCTTTTTTTAAATAATTTATTTCAGAGGGATTTGGCAGTTGTTAGTCTGTGCCGCTTAATAACATCACAGCAACATATGAATTCACACACAGCAGGCATAACGCGAACCCTTCCAAATGATCGCGTATTGTTACCTACTGCAGTCCCTGTCAGCTTCAACAAATCTTATTAGGCTGTTCCTGTGTCACTTTGCATAATCCCACACACCCATAATTATATAGGCATTGAGGGTGTCGCGCAGTGAGCCAGCATCCTGGCTATGCTCATACCTAATGTATGCAAATACCATGGAGTGTGTTTAGTAAATATAGTGGGATTCTTTTAACGCACTCGCTATTTTATTACACATGTCATTTGACCCCCCCGTACACATTTCATATTATCTGCCTCCTTATGAGCCGGTTCTAAGTGGGCGTATCTCACGCAGCGTCCCGCAGAACGCCAGGTGGCAAGGCAGGTAAACGGAGCACACACCGGTATTTTCCGCTGACTAACAGTGGCGCAGGCTGGCCATCCATGCGTCGCTGTGCTTTCCTAGGAAAAAGCTGACGGCTCCTTCAGCGCTGATGGGAGACGGCCGACGTCTGTGCCACGTTTCATCTTCGGTCGGCTGCCGTGCATGTCTACAACTCGCACGCGTGGGACACGCCAAAACCTGTGGCGATTACCGGCCAAAAAACACATATATTTGTACATACCAGATATATATACAGTTTCAGTCACCAAAGGGAGGCGTCTGCACCAGATCCTCTCAGGACAAATAGGAACCCGCTCTCCAAATGGCGAACCACGTGCTGGGCTCCGTTTTCCGGAAGACGGGGAAGGGAGCGTCGGTGAGACTCACCGCAGCTTACAGTGCTCCTGTCCGCGGGCTTCAAGCAGATGGCGAGCGGCGGCGGAAGCTAGCCTGCCGCTCGTATGGCCCGCCGAAGTGCCCGCATGCTAGGGAAGAGACGCGGACGCAATCTGGAGAAGGCTGCAGCCAAGGCAATCTAAGGGCGATAATTATGCGCAGCTGATAGCGCCTTTAAATGCATTTTTTAGGGGGAAATTAAATCGAATAAAATTATGACAAACAACATGAGCGTGAGTTTATCTGTCACTCCGAGGAGACGTGTCTGTCAGTGTTAAACATTTTAGCTGTCAATAAGCTGTGAATGTCGCTAAGCAAAATCGAGCTTAATTAATATCATATTCTAGTACAAAATACCGAGTCAAGTGCTGTTAAGATGCTGCAGCACCTCCTCTCCTGACGTCCCTAAGGTTGCCACGGGACTCAGCGGATCATCAAAAGCAGTGGCGACTACAGACAGCCTGAGACCCAAAAATCTGCACTTTCCTCCCCCACCTGAAGGGGGCGATATCACAGGGTAGACTCATATCTATGAGTTTTTTTGGTAACTTGAGTTAACTTCAGCATGTTTTCGGACAGTGGGGCTGGGGAAGCCAGAGGAAACCCCGTGACCAGATCATGCAAACTCCACACACATGGAGCCATGGCGGAGATTCGAACCCTGGGCCCAGATGTGTGAGACAACAGCGCTAACAACCCTGACCTCAGCCATTAGCCATTATCAGTAGGTAGGTACGCTGATTCAGTGCGGAGATCCATCATTCTATCTTAGAACCGCTGATTGGGTACGTGGTTGTGGGGGAGAATGTAGATGTTGGATCAGTAAAACATCTGAAGCAAATAGCAAGTAATGAAACTCAACAGTCAAGAGAGGTGATGTTCTGAATCTTCCTTACTGCTTTAATTTTAGGTATTTTATATGTATATAATGTATTGAGCTTAACATGTTTAACATTGTAATGTGCTAAGACCGATCATTACGTATAAGCCAACTGTATTTTAAGAGTACGTAGGCTCAGTAGGTGTCACTCTTGCTTCCCAAACTAGGTTTATGAGTTTGAATCCCACCTCCTTTGTGTGTGTGCAGTTTGAATATTCTCTTTGTGGCATATAAGCCTCCTATGGGTTCTCCAGGTTCCTCCTGTGACCCAAAGACACATTGCTCACCGTGTATGACTTTGTGGGTGTGCACCTGTACAGTATGTGGCCTGTGATGGACTGGCGTCCCAGCCAGGGTCTACCCAATCCTCATGCCCTGTGCTGACTGGATAGGCCCCAAGTCCCCGCCTACCCGCCCCCTCTTTGTGACCCTGCTCAGGATAACAGTTGGTAGATATGCATGTATCCCTCGGGAAAATTTCTGATTTCTAGTAGTGAGCAGAAAAAATAAGCCGGGGAAGGGGAGGTTAAACATTCTCACAAAATCAGCTTCTCGCCACAGACCGACTTAAACTCGGCAACAGAGCTAAAATCCTGAGGAGCCGTTTCCATTCACCCGTTAAAAAAGTATGAGAGGCATGCAGCAGATGATAGGTGCAGGAGGGGCAGCATCAAGCACGGCCCATTATTAACGTGTCACTTTATTCGTGTTTATGCTTGTCATGTGATACCGGGAAACGTTTCCCAGGTTCTGATTGGCCACACTTTTCATTAGACTCAATGAATCCTCGAGTGGAGCGTTTTCACTTCAGGATTATTCCAGCACTTCTGCTCTTCCTGTGCATTGAGCCGAGCGTCACTGACGCCCCGCATTAGAAACCAAGCAGAGAGCAGAAAACAAATGACTTATTTCCATATTTGTGGGTGCTGACATCCTGAATTTTGAAATTTATGTACAAAATTGATAAAAATCCTGGTTATTGCGAGCTTTTTTTTTTCCTGCTTGTATTAAGCATCATCTACACGTAGTCAGCTCTCCACTTCGCGATCCAGCTACCTCCCCAGGAGTGTACGCTCTCATTAAGGTCTGGTAGATGTTTCCATGGTCACAGGAGACCCTAGCACTACACGGATCTTCATGTCTGCATGCGTGTTGACACATGCTCGCTGGAAACATCACAAGTGACTGCCCCGTTGTTTATGGAGAGGGATATCCTCAATCTGACAGCTCGGGAGATATGCTGAAACATCAGATAATGGCCTGCACATGGACAGGAACATGCATAAGGTCAAAAATATCCAAGAAATATACCTGATGTTTAGCTGTAACATTGTGCAATACATGTTGTCTCAGTGACTTGGACACTACTCTGACCCAAAAAAACCTGTGCCACATCAAACTATAAATACTTCTGCTTTAACAGACTCTCCTTCAACGAAAATATTTTCTTAGACAGGTTGTGAGCCATATTAATACCAAAATCCCCAAGGATATAACATGTACTTTGCCTGTGTTATTTATTTGGCAAGTAGATGTCCCTATCCAGGTATCCATACCTAGCTTACAACCTTTATCCGCCTGTACACATGGATATTCGCAGTAAAAGTGACACCACCTTGCTCAAGGCTTGAAGTAGCACCTTCAAGATTTAAGTCTTTCTCAGCAACTTGTACAGTAGAAAAAATTATGCAACTCAGGCGCATCTGCACGTCTGGAATCGTCTGTGGTCTCTTTTGTTCCCCTTATAAGGCAACCGTAGACGAGACTGGAATTATGATACTATGGCACGCTGTACATTGCTCCCCATACATTAATGGTAAAATGTCGAAATAGGTAAACTGAGGGGCTCTATTTACATGGAAATAGCACTTCCTATTAGCAATACTTATCTGTATGAATCCTTAATGTCATTTATCGTCCCCAAAGAAAACAACAATAAATTCTTGTGATGCAATACTCCGCAGGAACAAAATAGCCTTCTCCCGTGAAAAGTTATTTCTTTTAAGACTTTTTCCTTGCAAAATGTACAATTATTTGCTCTGTCAGAAAGATGAGTTCACCCTATTAGCAGAAGTAAAAAATGAATTCCATTATCTAGCCAATTCAAATGTTCTCTTCTCTGCATCTCTCTGCAAGCATTTTGCCGAGTCCAGAAAGAACATCTATTATTATGTATTTATTAAAATTCTTGATGCAAAAAACATGTATATAATCAAAACTGAAAACCATGTACGTCGATAAATGTTTTATATAAACCAGTTTCAAATGCATCCAAGCCTACACCAGAAAAAGAGGAATACTGTAAGGCACTGATACATTTGTATTTCATAAAAGCAATTTGCTAAGAAATTACACATATACATTCCTAAACTGCATAACTGATGTTCCTGGGAGATATTGCCATTATTTAGAACCATTATTTAAGATGTCTGGGTATGTTTTCAGTCTCTGTAAACAGAAATGCTTATAGCTGTGGGAAACCTATGGTTACCTGACTAACTGCTTCAAGGAAACATCATAGTAATGTGTTTGTACACACTTGCTACAGTGATTTTTGCAAAATAGTGATCACTGAGATACGTCATCCATCCATCCAGCATGTGTTACTGGATCGCAGCAAATGATTTTTCAGGAAGCACAGGTCAAGAGGGGTGAGGGGCTGCCTGGATAGGATTTCACTCCACTGGAGGGGTACACACTTACACATGCAATCTCACACTAAGGGCAATATAGCGACACCAGTTTAGCTAAAGGCCATGTTTTTGGACTGCTCGAGAGCACAAAAACCGCAAAAGACAGAGAGCCAGCGAACCCCCAGCATCGGGGATGTGAGAGCTGCCCACTGAGCCGGTACCCCGCCCCCAAAGATATTTCAGTCTGATTTAAATACATAGCACTTTGATTAGCCTGAAGTGCAAATCCCACTGATGCAATCACGTGAACCTGGGAACATAAAGTTTGCATAAACGGTGTCGAAATTGAAGCATGTGAAGAGTGCCAGCTCTCTGCAGTAATGCTTTGGGGGAATAAATGATCAGATTAATTATTTAAGAACTATATGTATTTAGGTTATTGCCATTCCTTTCTAGCAATAATTCCCTGTGTACAAGTAGAGGCATCAGTAATGTTAACACACACATGGGAGGGAATCCAACTGATATTATGCATTAAATGAAAATGAAAAAATATGCGTGTTAATACAATAAGTCAGGGCTGACGCAGCACAGAAAACAGCAACACATTCTACAGCGGTAAAACTGGAATGGATGGTGGTCTTGAAGTTTGAAATGCCGCAAGTCGCACGTTGGAAGATGTTAGTCCCGGCTAATCGGTCCCTGGAGCTGGCAGCTCTGGCCCGTTACTCGCCAGCAGAAACACCTATCGCATCGTCAAAGGGAAGTCAGGGAGACCAGCTCAGCTCCCTGCATTCGGCTGCGCCGCCGATGATATTTTCAGCCACGTCTCCAGCTGTGTGTGCCAATGTGGTCATCAAAATGCATGACAGGAATCCAAACCCACTGAGCCCAGAGCCCCAGGAGGGCCATCCTGGAGCAGGATACGGTCCATCCTGAAATGGGCTTCTCTGCCGGTTCTGAGGTGGGACGCCTGGCTACCTCTGCGGACTGCCTTGACAGAACCACCGTGCCAATTGTGTTACACATTTACTTAAACGATTCACAGTTTAAGCAGAAGGATCCTTCATTGGAGTAAATCAGGTTAAGCACCCGACTCAAGGGTACAACAGCCGGTCCCTTTTGTGACTAAAACTGGGCGACTCCAATTTCCAGCCAATGTCCCAGATGACAGTACTACCAGCTGGCTGTAAGTCCTTAATCACTACCCTCCCCGGCTGATGGCTAAATCCCCAAACCCCCTATTCATCATGATTACCCCCCCTGCCCACACCGCCACAAGACCTGGCCTGATTTCTGTCACTATCTGAGCTGCCGATGCTGCTGTTGCCCCTATGAGTTTTAAGGGGACTGATTATCCGGTTATTGGTTTTCAGAGCGGTGCGGAGGGTGATTGGCACTATATTCTACAGGCTCAAACATTCCCTTTCCAGCTCCTCGTTGAATGTCTCTCTCTCAAGCGCACCGGCCTTAATTATACGCAGGCTATAAATCGTCACCTCTGAACTTTTCTTGCAAGAAAGGTAATATTTCCGAAGTACTTGTGAATGTCAAGGAGACCCTTTGGATTTCGCCTCACTGAAAACAGTTTAACAGATGCCTATAGATTTAATATGCGTAGATCTTCACCGTGGCGCCGCTCTGCTCAGCTTCCGACATTCGCTAATGATAAATTAACTGATTCTACGGGGTTCTGATGTAAGAGTGCGACATGCTCTCACAACAAATGACACCGTGCTCGCCTCTCTCGCGAGCTATAGGGGCACGATATTTTAGAAGAGATTGTTTTCCATTTTTAATCTGCTCTGATTCCCTGTTTTGATGTGCGCCTGAGGAAAGTGGGGAGAAAGTGATTTATTTTTGTCTCCTGGAGAAACTTAAACCCTTCGGAGATGAGTGACTTCTCATTCCGAAACCTCCTGGCACATTCATCTAGGAGCATCCTTGACTGTCCTAGCAGATGCTTTCTCTGTGGCAACATATGTCTATCCATCCAGAGCGAGGATGGGCCCAGCTGCTAACGCAAAGCCACCTCTCGCTCCCTTTCAGCCAGGCTTTGAGTGTTGCCCGCGATAGCCCCAAAGAGGCAGCTTGGAAGCCTTTTCAGAATAAATCACCTCTGTGAAGCAGTGTGCATGTCAAAGGAGGAATAAGCTACAGTAGCAGGGAAATGATGGGTAGCGACTGGCTCTCTGATGATTGGAAAGGGCAGCGACGCAGCATATCAAATGGTAACAAGAAATACAAAGGACAGCCCCACTCTTATCATTATCTTTCTTTTTTATATTTTTGGAAGGAAAAAAAGAGATTCGCAGGGCTTGCAAAATCTGTGTAATAACAAGTATTAATTCACCAGGCGTATGCCTGTGGAGTGCTTTGGACTTTAACATCTCCACAAAAGAGGAAGCATACACACACACACACACACACACACACAGGTTTGCAATTATATCTTTGTGGGGACTCTCCATCCATTTCTATGGGGGAAACTGTAATCCCAACATGGCAACCTTAACCCCTACCCAGTCTTAACCTTACCCATAAGTAACCAAAGTAAATACAAGACTTTAATTTTATTTAATTTTTATTTTTGATTTTTAGTTAATTGTATTCACAAATCTGTGTGTGAACCTGAAAAATGCTCCCCACAACATCAAAATAACAGGTTTGGTCCCCACAATGTAATATAAATCTAATCCACACACACATAGACACACACACACACAAACAAACACACACAGATTAAATATCACAACCTTGTGGGGACTCTCCATTATTTTTAATGGATATAACCTTAATCCCATATTTGTGTGTGTGTGTCTGTGTGTGTATATATATATATATATATAATGAAAATATTCTTGTCTAAAATTTTCTTCCTTGCCAATTTTCTAAGGTGAAGAAAGGCCAGGGATGTAAAAGGTCACAGACGAGCAGACAAAGATGTCAGTCGCTGAGTTTTTTTTTTCTTTTCATGAGGAAATGAAAAGCTGTCAGCAGCAATGGAATAGAAGTTCATCCTCAGTGCACATTTGAATGAGCTGACTGGCGACGCCGCTGACCGGAAGCGGGCCTCCCTGCATCGCCGAGGCTCCCTCCCGCATGGTGTCTCCGACAGGCGTCTGTTCATTTACGCAGTGTCATGACGCAATCGCTCGCGGCGTCCCGGTTATATTTGCATATAGAGCATCCTTAAATCAGCAGAGAAGAGTCCCACTTATGGCTTTTCATACTGCAACAGCCACCAGGAGAATGCATAACTTATCAAATATGTCAAAAAACAACCATGGAGATAACTGTCCATGAAAGCCCCGATTGTGCCGTCGATTACCATCGATACTAACCAGATTCCAAGCACCATACACACGGCATATACATTAGACACCCAGTTACCCACGCCGTCCTTGGCACTGAGAAAGAACCAAAGTGTTGTGTGTACAGGCTGCTAATGTTCCACTGAGCAGGAAGAGAATGCCACTCTCCACATCACACCCACACGTGCCCCGCACGCATGCATGTGCACGCATAAAATATTTACAAACACAACTGACATTTCAGCTTGCCGCCGAGCAATTCATTACCTTTCCAGAACGTGGCGATGTGTCAATGCCATGCCGTCTGGGTATTTTATACAACAATATCAAAAGCAAGTCCCAGTGCACCGTCCAGACATCCGCCATGATTTATAGCTTTTGTCTGCTGCAAAATATTATATTTATCTGTGCTGGTGCAAGTTATTTACGGTCATCTTATCTGCTTTTAAGCAGACACTGAAGCAGTCAGCTGGAACAGTTTGACAAAGTGGCAGATTTTAAAAATAATAACACGACAGAAATTCTCTTACTCGAGGCCTGGCAAGGCCTGTTAGCTCCTAAAAAAATAAATAAATACACACACACACACATATATATATACACACATACAGTCGTGTAATCATATCTTTCTGGGGACTGCTTATTCAATTCTATGAGAAAACTGCTAATGCTAACTACATATGTCAATTTTAACCCCTACACAGCCCTGACCATAACCATAAGTAACCAAGTGAAATACAAGAGTTTTTGCATTTCTAGTTCTTCATTGCAGTCACACATTTTTATTAGATTAAGGAAACGGTCCCCATAAAAGGAAAAAAATGGGTATTCATCACATCATCGGGACACACACATACAGTATAATAAAAAACAAAAACCGTGGACTAAATGTCGTCCAGTAGAATTCCTGGAGGATAGAACAATGGAGACACTTCTGAATCAGATCAACAGATGCTAGCAAGGGTCGCACATTAAGGTCTTATTTGTAGCTCTGCTTAGCTCCGTGACGGAAAAGGATAGCATACATATAATTTGATGAGTCATGTGATACAAGGATAGAAATCATTATTTAATAATGGAATCCGTCTGTTCTATCCTCTGCAGATTCTACAGTGTATTAACCTCCATGGGAGAACCCAAAGACAAATATGTGTGGCTATTCAAATGGATTAGCCTTTAGCCCCCAGAATATGTACTGCGAATTTAACCACTCACTGCGTGCCTGCAAACAGATAATACATCTATTATATCGATCTCTGAATTCTTTAGAGCCCCTAATTGCAGCATGACTTCTCGCTTCTCGGACAGTAATACTTTACGGGGTAGCATGAGGATGCACTCACAGGATATTGATTATGAGGAATCCACACTCCGTGCAAAATTAACGAGACATCGCTCAGCAATCGATAAAATATTCCCTGTCCCTCCAGGAGGAGTTTTTATTTTTGTCATCTAATTAAGATTATCCCCGTCCCCGTGCTGCCACTACATAATCTTTCACATGGGTTTGCATCCACCATCTACGCGCCATTCTTACCTTACAGGATAATTTACTGTTAGGCAGACAGCACTTGAGTGAATCTATTAAATCTAGACCACAAAAACATCAATGTTACATAACAATATATATAAATCGAAAATAGATAGAAACTGCTCCCCTTCTTCCAATCAATAAGAAATTATGTATGCAGACCTACCACGGTGTTGCAACAAAGCAGTAAATCACAGTGCAAAATACACAGTTAGGGTTTATTCTTTAGAACAAAACGTGAAAATGGTAAGACCTATTAAATTATATCGAAGGCCATTAATGATGAGGTTACACAACAATCAGTGCACAAGATATGCTGAGAAATCTCCAGAAATAGACTCCATACCTGGAAATCCCAGCATACTTAATCAAATAGCCATAATTCTCACTGTGGGCATTTAAAGAACATTTCCCACGTCTTTAAATGGTCCTCGATGAACAGAAACAGTGTCACACTTTGAAAGTATTTGACAGTTCTTAGATTGACCTTGTACGTGTATTACATTTGCAGCATATATTCAGCAATATACAATTAAGAATGCAGAATCAGCCAGTCCTCCCTGAAACAATTGGGGTTAAGGGCCTTGCTTAAGGGCCCATATACTCACAAATTATTCTTTAGTGTAGAAACCTTAGATGGGGCATCGGAGGTGGATATTTTCATGGGGTACAGTGTTGTTTCAGTTCTTCATGGACATTGTCATTGCAGTAAATATGCCTCACATACCAAAGTAGTGGGGCTAGGAGATCCTGAAACGTTTGGAATCCATTGTCTAAAAACTGATAGTGGTCCACAGCAGGGGTAAGACAATGTCCTACAGAGTGTAACTTTCAAACATCATCTTCTCGTAACTAAGAAACAGCTAAAGTGAGGACCTTAAATGATTACTTTGAGAGTTATTTACTCAGACACACACAGAGAAGCACACACACACACAGAAATAGTTTGTGGGGACTCTCCATTGATTTCAATGGGGCAAAGGCTAATCCCAATGTAACGAGTTGAACCCCAATCTTAACCATAAGTAACCAAAGAAAATATAAGTCTTATGGCATGTTTAGTTTTAGACATTTGATCCCCACAATGTAATATAAACATAATACAGAGAGAGAGAGAGAGAAAGAGAGAGAGAGATTATGTATCTAAAGTTTTGTGGGGACTCTCCATTCTTTTTAATGGATTCAATCCTAACCCTACCTATGCCAAGCTTAACCCCTACCCATCCCTTATCTTAACCATAAGAAACCAAACAAAATAGAAGTCTTTTGGTGTTTTTAGTTTTTTGGTTGCACTGACAGATTTCTGTAAAGTTGAACTTCGCCTTGTGAGGATTGAGAAAATGGTCCCCAATGTATACCTGGACCAGACACACACACACACACACACACACACACACACACACGCACACACACGCATGCACTGTAGTATATGCAGGTCCACGCACAGGGGCACAACTAGAAAGTCTTGGTCCCTGAATCTACCAGTGTACCTACAGTACTGCACCACTCCCCATACAGCACACATATACTACCAGTGACACAGGCTTGTGAACATATATGCAGGTTATTACGGTAATGGACTCAAGGCAGTCTGCTTGGTAGCTGTGAATGCGGGAGGCTAATGCTTCTCTACCTGTTGTTGAATAAGGTTCACAGAGTGTACTGTTCAGCTGTTACCTTGTCTCCAGCTAATTCACATACATAATAGATATGACACGCACGTCCAGTTATCTGCACACTGACTGCACGTGAATCCTTAAACGTCTTCAAACACTACAGACCATAAACCTCATCACACAGCTATACCAGAACATTTCAATACGTCCATGGATGGAGTGCTATTTCACTGAGTAGTTCACCTCAGTCAAAAGCCAGAGCCTCCCATCTATGTGACTCTCATTACCCACACTGGTGAGCCTGATATCTATGAGAGTCTCATGTGTGTAAAATGCTACACTTTTAATAAAGTTAAATGATGAAATGGAAAGTTGCCACGTCTGTGTTCACCCTGGACAGCTAATATGAGAATACTGTTAGCATAGTGACCTCATCACAGCCCTGTTAGTCACGACTTTCCAGTTTCTCTATATCTTTTTTCTATTTACTAACATTTTTCTACACATTTTGTGCTGTCCTAAGTGAGGTTATAAATAAGATTATAATAAATGTAATTAATCTGGAGTCCGTGAGCAATTATGCCTTTAAAATACAATAAATGTAATATTTTGCAGCAGACAAAGGCTAGATTTTCAGACATCAGAATTTGAAGTAAGCTTCTAACTACATGCATGCATCCATCCAGAAGCATTTTGAATGTGAGGGCGGGATACACTGGCATAAAACTGATATTTTATGTTAAATGTGGGGGAGGCCTGACACATAATTATGAAATGTGAGGGGAACACGTCCCATCCATCTTCCATCCAGTTCTCCTGGACAGGAGAGGCTATAGCAGGAAGGGAGCAAATCTATCTTCTCTGGGTGAGATACGTTTGGGTGGCAACACCACCTATTCAGTTTATATGTGCCTTACTCCTAATCACCATATAATATGGAGTTATTTTTCCTTTCACAGACCTTAATGGTTAGACTCTGCACACCTTCCTGAAACCCAGTAACAAGTTTGCTTTTTTTGTGTTTGTTCCTGTTCTGAGCCCCAGATACCTTAAGTTCTGTTCCTATACACTCCCAACCCAAAATAAAGTCCACATCCTTTGCCACTCGCTTGTGATCACCATCCTGCCTGCAGCAAGTCTTACAACTACATGACCAAAATTAGTTTTTTTTTTAGACCAAAGGAGACTTAAATTTCCATACACCAGTCTCAGAAAAATGGGTTATCCTTGCAATAATCAGTGTTAAACAGAACATTACACTGCACAGTAAGTTCAGATAGATCTCTATCAAAGGGCTTATACAAGGAAAGATAAAAATAGTTTTGTTTTCAAGATCAATAGGAGCCAGAACTGCCACGGTCGTTAAGCATGCAGGAGATGACAGGCTATTTACATTCCAGCAGCAAGGACAGCACTAGAATTAAGGAGTGCGGCTTCAGTGTCTTGGTGAGTAAGCAGCGCGAATCGCCTACGCAGCACGTGGAAAGGCACAAAGAGCGCGAGGGTAAGCCGGATCCTGAAAGCTGCAGGACGTCCCATCCCGCGTGCCATCAGCTCACGGACGCAATGCGCATGAGCAGATCAAATCTAATCATTTCATCATATCTAATTGCGGGACGTGCGAGCGTAAGTATATAATTGGACATAACACATTTCACATCTGCATACACCACAAATTTATATACTTCTATGTAAGACCTACCCGACTGACAGAATCTGTGAATGTACAGCCTATCATAACGAGGGTTCAGGATGCTAATTCTCTCATTAATACAAGCCTGTATGTACCATTCACACTTACGATTTCAACTGCTTGCCTCTTTACATGAATGATTTCCGTTTGCGGTGACCTACATTATATTAACTGGATTAATTGCACAGGTTGGTATGATCATGGTTGTTGTTGGAGGGGGGGAGAGCCGAGCACGCACAGTCACGGAGGCTTTTTTCGGAAGACGGCAAACACTGGTATTCATGTGTTGGAGTCTCTGCCTTTGATAAAGTCCATGTTTCCATTTGTGGACGAGTCCGATCTAAATCACGACGCTGAGACCTCTTAAGATTTCATCTCCATCTTAATAAGGGGGTGATCCCCGCATAACGGATGCCTTTGCACGCATCACAAAAAAGCGCACTAAACTGAATAAGGCAGTTCTGTTTTTGTGATTTGTGTGATTTATCTGGCGAGCTGACATTTATTGCAAATAATACTTAATCAGCCGAGGCGTGAGTCAAATATTTTAATTAAAAAAACTAGACAACACTAAAGAGTGCACTGTTTAACCTGACATGATACAGATATAAAGGATTGTCCTTCGTTCCTTTTTATTTATTACTATACTTAGACTCACGCACATTAACTAGAACTTCTCCCCTTTTCATTTCCTGCTAAGTGAATCAGCACTGCTCCCCCCTGTGTTAGAAGTTATTGCAAAGCCTTCCAAACAATCTATTCATTAGCTTATCTCCGCGATGGTTCCTTCAGAAGCGATTGGTTATAAATGTGATGTGCTGTCACCACGGAAAGCCAGTTTGGACCATCAAGTCGGTGTTAACAGCAGGCATTTCTGTGGTGCCAACCATCACTCCCGTCTCCTGTAAAACTGTGACGTTCAGATGGCAGTTTTGATAAGGGTAATAAACGTTATCAATACACCACCCAGAACACAACAGGGTAAATGCTATACAATTAGTGGACATGATGCACAAAGGTTACTGCTTGAAAAACAGGTCGTTGATATTGCAGGCAATAGAATCTAATCATGCAAGTAACATGATTACAATTGACAAATAGATGTCATGATAGCGCATCTAAGAAGTACGCTACCAGGTAAAGCCTGAGAGATTTGCACCTTCAGGTTACATGTCAATTAGATGGAGCAGCGCTGTGTAGCAAAACCAGAGATTAATCGCATATCAAATATTCCATTATAGAAAACCCACACACACAAACACACGCATCCATGTTTATACTTAGACCTACTTAACAAATGCTGTATCAGAACAATTCTTTTAATTGAAAGAGCGTGAAATTGTATATAATTTATGTTTATTCCTAGGGTATTGCAGAAAAAATATTGTTTTACTGTAGATGCTTTAATCTGCATGAATGCTGCGGAATCAGTAAAACATAATTAATAGTAAATGACTAACGGCCTTCGTTTAACTTTTATTCCCACCCCCTACCATGCTTAGGGGCTCCGGCTCAGAGGTTTCGTTAAAGGTTAATAAAAACACACACACACACGTCACAGGGCCCACTCGGAAGCCCCCAAGCTCGCGGAAGGTCGCAACTGGCGGGTGGAAGCATTGATAAATGTTTGCAAGGCGTCCGCACCTTCTTCCTGCCCTGGCTGCCGCTCTTTGACCGAGAAGAGGCACGCAGCGGCCGATAAATGCGGCACGCATTTTCCGCGTTGATTATAATCTATATTTATGCATTTGCTTGGTGTGAAATTAAAAGAGTGGCACGGCGTCCGGAGCAGGGCCCCCGTTACTTCGCGCTCTCTGCCGTGCTGGAGAGAGCCTCGGCGCTCATTAGCTTTACACTAACGTTCTTTAGCCCCGTTCCCTACAGGCTTCGCCAGCGCCTCTGAAATCATTAGGCGAAGCAGCAGTGTAATTTAAAACTGCCTGGGCAGACTGATGGCACTGAAGCAAAAGCCTGTTCCTTTTTTAATTAGCATTTTTCAAACATCAATATCCTTTTTTATTCTCCCAAGATTAAACTTCATCAAATGAATTATTAAAACCATCTCTCTCTTTCTGTCTCCCTCCTTTTTCCTCTCTTAAAAGCCCTCATGGTACCTAAACATGTATGAATGAATGTTAGATGTATATTAGGGTGTGATCCGGAGGACAGCTCTTTGCTTAAGTTGGCTTTAATTATGTTTAGCCTGTATGTTTGCTGTATGTGCCATTTTACAGCAAACTAATCACATCAAAGTGTTGGTCCATTTTGTATATGTGTATCATTCTAGGGGTCTAAAAATGGCACACAGACTCAAGTACTTTTAAAAGATACAATCAGCTCTAGCTTCATGCAGCAGGAAAGCGGCAGTTGTGCATGAATACGTATATTCTGGTGGTCTCGTAAGGATTTAAAGAAGAGTGCTTAAGTAAAGTCAAGGAAAGTGGTAAAATTGTGATTATATATACAGTATACACACACACACACACATATATATATATAACAAGTGTGTGCATGTGTGTGTGTGTATGTGAAATCAAACAGCATTAGTTGCATGTCTGAGTCATCTCTCACAAGCTATGTTAATGTTGTCAAGTAACTGTCGGATCAATAATTCCCTTTCATTTTACCTTGAGGTTTTTTGGGAGGTGCTCTTATGTGACTATAATGCTTTGAGACTGAAGACAGAGTTGGTAGTTACTGCATGACAGCTTAAATATTTTCTCACACATGCCAGAAAGCCATTGCGCGTTTCCAAGGGGTTATTCGAGATAAATGTGAACAAGAGGAGACTTGTGTTGGCAGAAAACTATATGGTTCTATCCTCAAGAAGATCTGCAGCCAGTCATCCATCACAGGTTTCGTGGGGGCAGGACTCAAACCCTCTTTGAATGTGAGGCTACAGTTCCACCCCCCGTAAAATGTGAAAAAATATGCTTCCTTAGTTCTCCCCCCACTCCAAAATAAAATCTTTTTGGGTAGAATGGGGCACCTTTTTGTGACATTTATGCATCAGTATGGCTGGGCAACTGCTTTTGACCAGAACCATTTTCTAGATCCTTCCATATTCTGTTATTATATTGTATTATCATATTTTATCGTGTTTAATCTATTTTACCATTTTTAAAAAAGTTTATTCTCTTTCTTTATCTGTCCATTCCACCTCCATTCTCTGTCCATAGGTAGCCAAATTTTAAAGAAATTTTGTGAAGAAAAGGTCCAGATTCCCTTATAATTCCTGCTGGCATGTCAGACAAGCATGGCGCAGGATTCTGGACGTGCTGTACAGCGGGCAGCGCATGTTCTGCCCCACAAATAAACCCGGTTGTGGTAATTATAGCCTAACACCACATGTGTTTAAGGTAAAATAAGAATAAGGATGTGGTCACATACATGTATTCCATAGTAGTGCCTGATTTCCTGGCTGTCGGTATGTAGATTGCAATCTGCCCTAACCCTGGTGTTAATTACCATTCTTTAATGGCGATGCAAGAAAAGATACCTCTCAGACACTATGCTATGCAAGCCGGGGGGTCATCTGGCCAATTTTGATATGCGATTTACCACTAGACATGCATGCTTGTTTCTTGCTGAAACACACAACATTTCAGAGGCAGTTCAGAAATGTACTGCAACATTATAGCCTCTTGACTTTTAGTCGGCCCAGTGTGGCGTCTTCGATTCCCATTGTTGTTTGGGTGTTGATGTTAATGTGAGTATGCGCCCCGAGAGGTACTGGCATCCCGTCCAGCGATGGACTCCAGGCTTACCGTGACTCAGTATTAGGTAGGCAATTCCGAGAAATGGATGAATATTCTTTTCTCAATTCATTTATCTTTTTAACGTTTCCTAAGCCCATGGATTTTGCGATATTTCCGTTTATTTTTTTCATGCTACTTCATTTTCCCTCAACAGTTATCACCGTATTTTCTAGATTTACATAAAGCGTGAATTTCCACTTGCTGTGCAGCAAAGTGGTTTCAATGCACCATCCCTGTACTTTGAAGCAGTGGCTTATTTTCCTACTTCAGCGAGAAAAAGAGGAATGAGGCTCTTTTTTTCTGAATTTATCTGCTCTATTATGGGATTGTTATACTACGTCTTATGTAGCTTATCAGCCTTTGTGTTTTATATAATGTACGACCAATAAAAAGACACTAATAATAATAATAATAATAATAATAATGAAACACTTAAAATGAGTAGCTTGAATATTTCCGCTTTTCCTTCACATTAAGAATCAAATGATGATGAAGAAGACGCTCACATAAAACAGTACAAAATGACCCAGTTTTGCTGTGCTGTACAGCACATACCCCTGTCATTCCTTCCATATTCCTGAAGCACAGAAAAGCACAGGATCTGTGCAGAGGCGCGATTCACTCCCCTGCCCGAATCTTCTTCCTTTCACCTGGGACTTAATTACTCACAGCAACATTAAATAAAAAAAGCCGGCGTCGCTATCAATTATTTATTGAATCGTTTACTTTAGTAACAAATTGTCTGCGAATATAGTTTCACTTTGTGTCATGAGAAGAAGCGGCGTGTTATAAAAGACCGGGCTCCTTCCTCTTCGGGAGACCGCTGCGGGTTTTAGCTCTCTGTGGCCGTGCTCATACGACGATGCAAACACAGCCCGCCCACTACCCCGCATGTCTTTATGTCCATTTCTTCCCCTGTCTCCTACATAAGCTCAGTCCTTTCCATGCATATATGTGATTCTGAAAACCCACAGAGCTGGTGGGCTGTCACCAGGTTCTTTCCAGAGTCCAGTCCTTCTGATGCTTAGCAGACTGTAAGCAACTCACCCAGCTTGAGGTATAAGCCTTTAACATCCTTAACTAGTACACCACCTACTGGCAGGAGAAAAAGGCTAATTCTGGTGGAATGTTTGCATCGTCCGTACTAGAAACAGTATAAAGAAGAGGAACACTGCATATGGGACCATTAGATTCATAAATACTAAGAGCACCTGTGTGCAGACCCTGAGCGATGGGACGTGAAACTTCTGCTTCTGTCTTTAGGGTTGTTGTAGTAAATCGACGCACTTATAATATAAGACTCCTTGAAGCACGGGGCACAGAAACAGACTAAAAATGATTTTTAATTATATCCAGCAAGTGCTCCATGACTTTCAGCTGTATCTGAGTGTTATTCTCTGTGTGCAGAGCCACCTCACTGAATACCAGGCTAGACCCTTTGAAATATTATTCACCCTGTTTTGTCTCAGTGGGGTAATCTACCTTGTCAGTCAATTATTTCTGCCTTCATTACTCTCCATGATCCATCCGCACAGCTGACCTGTCCATCAGGAGATTGTGTGCCTGGCAGAAAATCTCTCACCCACATAATGGAATACGGGGCTGTAGTGACCATCACCCCCCGATTCCGAGTCCACTACCACTTTACCAGGCTTAAATGAGCAAAGAAATCCTCCAATCGCTACTTGCCTCTCATTTACCCCGCACCTTTTCCCAGAATTGCGCGCTGGGAAAAAATTGCGTTCCGGGCTTGATTGCCCTCTGAGTCGAGGTAAATTGCGGTGGAGGGCATGCGGTGGGGAGCTGGGAGCTAGTCGCATGGGAGCTCGGCGTGATGTGGGGGCTGCTGGGTACGTGCAGGAACATGGCCCTCGCCACATTAGGCAAGATGGAGCCATCCACACGGCGAAATTGCCGTTTGACAGCCTGATCCACGCAAGACAAGATGAGACATGCAAATGTGGAATTACAGTATGGCTGTTCTGTTACTTCTATGCACTTGATATTGTGTGAAGTTTTTGGTCATTTTGGTTAATCTACTCCTCATTTTATGCGGCAGTTAGCTAGCACAATAAGCTTGTTAGCTACGAATAAAGAAAATCAAATCCCTGCTTTCCAATGAAAAACAGGTATTTCCAAAAACTTGTTATTTCACAAGTGTGGAAAAAAATGCATTTTCTCATAAGGCACCCTTAACAAAACAAATTGAAACCTTTTCACAGTCATCAGTGAAAGGTTTAGATTTTAAAATGAACATAGGTGGATTGTTGTCAGAGAATCAAATGTGTCAGTATCAACAAGATACAAACTAAATTTGCTTTATATGCTATATTGCCAATAGTACTGGGACACCCAAATTCAGGTTTTCCAATCATTCCATAGCCAAGGGTGCATAAAATCAAGCACCTAGGAATGCAGACGGCCTCTACAAACATCTGTGAAATGAGCACAGTGAATTCAAGCGTGGTACTATGGTAGGATGCCACCTGTGCAATAAGTCCATTCATGAAATTTCCTCGCTACTAAATATTCCACGGTCAACTGTTAGTGGTATTATAATAAAGTGGAAGTAATTGGGAACAACAGCAACTCAGCCATGAAGTGGTAGGACATGTAAAATCACAGAGTGGGGACAGCGCATGTTGAGGTGCACAGTGTGCAGAGTCAATAGCTACAGATCTCCAAACTTCGTGTGGCCTACAGGTTAGCTCAAGAACAGTGCATAGAGAACTTCATGGAATGGGTTTTCAGCTGCATCTAAGCTTTAATAAGTGCAATGCAAAGCGTCGGATGCAGTGTTGTAAAGCACACCGCCACTGGTCTCTAGATTAGTATAGACGTGATCTCTGGAGTGATGAATCACGCTTCTCTATCTGGCAATCAGATGGACGAGTCTGTGTTTGGCAGTTGCCAGGAAAACATTACATTGTGCCAAGTATAAAGTTTGGTGGAGTGGGGGTTGTGGTGTGGGGTTATTTTTCCAGGGGTTGGGATTGGGCCCTTAATTCCTGTGAATTCTGGAGAATTTCATGCTCCCAACTTCTTGGGAATAGGTTGGCCCCTTCCTGTTCCAACATGACTGTGTACCAGTGGACAAAGCGAGGTCCATAAGGACATGGATGAGTGAGTCTGGTGTGGAGGAACTTGACTGGCCTGCACAGAGCCCTGACCTCAACCCGACAGAAAACATTTGGGATGAATTAGAGCGGAGACTGCGAGCCAGACCTTCTTGTCCAACATCAGTGCCTAACCTCACAAATGCTCTGCTGGAGGAATGGTCAAAAATAAACACAAACACACTCCTAAACCTCATGGACAGCCCTCCCCAGAAGATCTGAAGCTGATATAGCTGCAAAGGATGGGCCAACTCCATATGATAGCCTATGTATTAAGACTGGGAGGTTATTAAAGTTCATGTGTGTGTAAAGGTAGGTGTCCCAATACTTTTACCAATATAGTCTATTCTCAATTAACAATTATGTTTGTTAGCTAGCTATCAATGTTAAATTGTTAAAGTTTGCAGTATAAAGTAATGCATACAAATGACCATTATGAATACAAATGTTAACTAGTATAAACTTAAATATCAGTTAAATTGATTACTTTGTGAAACATCTTGTCATTGCTCGATTATATATCAAACAATATCAGTATACGGAGGAGAATGGGCTTATTCCATCTATAGCTAAAAGTCACAATCATCAAAGAATGAACATTCATAGTTTTTATAGGTCAGTGAAGAAATCTAAACTTGTATTTTTATTTGTCTCTTAATGATACACAACCAAATCTCGCCCAAATTCTTCTGATCCAAATATTTGAAGCAACATACTGTTTCCCCAGCAGCTCCCCAAAGATGACACACAGACCCATTGAGAGTGATACGTTTTAATCTTACTAATAGACTCCAGCTGTCAGTTTCAATTAGGATTGATCCATACCCATTAACGGGCTGAGCATCATACAGCTACTGTGTCACGCGTCCCGCATGCTTTCAGAGGTCGCCTTTCAAGTGTATGCTTTTTCCTCCTGCTTTTCATCATTTACAGTAGGTCTCGGTATTTCATCTCCTGCTGGAAATGGCATCATACAGACACCATACATTTTCTGTGACCTTTCTTACCCACTGCAGTAGATATTGGTTGCTGTTGAAGATATTGCTTTTCGAAGAACCTGATTCACTATCGTGGTATGTTGTCAGCATCTGAGGACATCAGAATATCAGTAATAGTTTAAAAAACATGGTATCATTCATGTCTTTGATGCCAGCTGTATATACTTATTATGTTAAAGAAAATTTAACCTAATAATTAACATGCATCCTGAGAGCGGAATATAATCTTAAGCAAAACGACAGTCTCCAAATTACACAGCATGCGACTCCTAAGACTGATTTAGTGCCACAAAGTGAATCACAGAGGACAGGGTTATGGAACTTGACAAGGTCAGGTGATCAACAAGCTGGACCCCAGACACAGCGCAAAACAAAGAGAAATGAACCAAAATTGATCAGAACCAGAATCAAACAAAACCAAGGAACCAAGAGATTTAAAACAAATTAAAAAGCCCAAGAATGCCAGACCAAGAAAGCAGGACGCATCTGCTTTTTAATTTTAATTAGAAACTAAAATAGAAAAAGTAAATTAAGTTAATTTTAAAGAGCACTAGTGAGAGGGGCACCTTTTGTGCTCTTTTATGACAAATGTGTTTACATCTAGCAATTAGTATGGATTACACATTTTACACATCGTCAGATACTCTTTTTTATCATGTTAGATGGAAAACTACTTTGACGTATACATTAATATTCAGTTTTTTCGTTTGAAGGCTTTGGGTAAATAAAAGCAGATTTTTACTAGAAACACATTTTATCTCCCACATTTTACCAGCTAGATCTGTAAAAATATCCCACATATTATGTTTGTTGTGGAACATACTGTACCGTATTAGGATTGTAAACTAAACAGTCCTCATTTCTTTTCAGAACTAATAAAATTCACATGTACCCATGTTTTTGGCATGGGTGTAAGGATAAGAGCTGTTTTTTTCATAGATTAAAGGTGTCACCAGAAGCTATGGATAGCCAACTAACGGGATGTATGACTATGGTTTAAAAAAGTAACCATATACTAATATTTTAATATCAAGGGAAGAATATTCAGTGGATAAATAAGTATTAGTTGAGCTGTCAAGGATATTCCATGAATGCTTAATAGGAATCAAACCATATTATATCAGGAATGCCTAAGAATCCGGATAAGAGGATGGTAGCACTGTCTAACGTTGGCTTCACAACCTTCAGGACAAGCAGAAATCAGCCAAGACGGGCTAATCCTACTCAGCTGAATGGCATTCCTCAAAGAAGCCACTATCTCAACACTGCAGGTAGGCTGAGTCTGAGAAGAGATGGAAAACCAAAGTTTTTATTCCCCCCAAGACAAAGGCAGTAAAAAAAAGTCATTGCTACAGCTCACGGGGGCTGCGACATTTAAGCGCCTTGTAGCCGCTGGCGAAATTGGGGGCACGGAAGCTGCGAGAGCGGTGGTGAGGGCCACATTTCATTAGGCGGCTCGTGTGGGGCATGTGGCTGGAAGGAGGTCCGGCGTGTGGCCATCTGTGCGCTGACTGGACCCAGCACGGTACGGCGACATGAGGTCACGCGGGCTTCTGCCGCACAGCAACAATCTGCTCTCGGAGGGCCATGATCGGCTGACGTCTCCCATACTCATTATTTTCAATGAAGCATGGACAGTCCTCCGCAGATCCCTGGGCCTTTATTAGACTAACGGCGCTTTTCCACTACCACCAAGAACCAAACCGTACTGCAAAGAGATGGTTTTCTATTGTAAATTATCCGAGCCCTACCTGACCCGTACCTGAGCTGACATGGCCTTGCTTACAGGTACTAGCAGGGCTGAAAGAGTGACTAAACTGAGCTGGTTGCATCACCATCATCTGATCATCTGATACCAGTGATATGCGTCGATAAACATATACAGTGTAATCCACTTATAGTGATCACATCTGTCTGCGTGAAATTGATCACTATCAGCAGATGATCATTATAACCAGTAATGCAGACTACTTGATTACTATAAGCAAATTGTTTAAACAATATCTGTACGGAAATGATTCTGTCCCAAGCTTTTTGATCCATATAAACCGTTGATCACTATAAACGTGATTACTATAAGTTGTTTCCACTGTTTTTATCTGAAGGAAAAGGGGGCATGTTCTATATATTATTCATTATTAAGGGAATCACACATCGCAATGTATTGATGCATTCCAGATAATTCACAACCTAAAAATTCTCATCCTCCTACTTAAAAAAGTACTAGAGTATGGATTTGTAATGCAAATATACACAGGATAATGCTAATTCCACTATCCTTTGATGCTAACATAAGACAGCGATTCTTACAGACCTGCTAGTGGAAATTAGCACACAGTAAATCATGATGTACACCGCATGAAGAGTAAATAAGCATCTCTACGGTTTTTTGTCACTGTCGCTGTCCAAACCTGACAGCGGCTTCACCAAGCCGACCCTTCTGCAGTAGAAGATAGAAGCAAGCTGGACTCATGCCATAATTAGTGTCTCTTTGCGGTATGGGTCAGGTACAGCCTGGTTCCTGTTTCAGTGGAAAAGTGCTATAAGTACACCATTTGACCTAGAAGATCATGAGGGAGGGAGGAGGCGGACACCAGTACTGACTGAGGTATTACTGCTTTTCAAGAAGGGCTGCTCGACAGACAATATTTCCACATGGAAGCCATTTTCCCCCTGCATAAATCAAGTCCCCTGCCTCACCTTTTTGCAGGTGATGAATTTCTCAGACACATCATAATGCCACAATTCTTCTGCAGAACTTCCCTGGTACTGTGTGGTTATTTAAAAGCTCAACACTGTTGATGACCACCTAACATTAGCTGAGCCAGAACACAGCATGTCCTCTTTATCAAGCCCATTTCACGGCACCCTATCCAAGTGTCAAAGGCCAGTCAAGAAGTAAGAACTACAGGACAAATACCTTAAGCCCTGCAGACATTTCTGATGTTTTAAGTCTCCATTTACTGGCAGCTTAGTAACTGCCCGGGCTAGAGTAAGTATCTTACAAAACGCTGTAATGGGGGAAATTGACAAGGATATAACTGCATTTCTGGAACAAAAGTGAAAATACACTGGAAGCCATGGATAGAGAACAGCCATAGGACAAGCACAATTACAATCCTGAAATGAGTACAGGGGGTATTTATGTCTTCTGTGATGTCTCGTGTTGTGTCCTGCATGGTCCGTCACTCTGAATTTTCAATTTTCCTAGTGGAAACTCATACAAAAGAAGGGAAAAAAGACATCATTACAAATGGAGTGACATAGAGGCTGACATACAAGTTTCATAGGAATACGGGGAGCTGCATTTAATACGATTTCTTGGCACGGTGCTGTAGTTTGTCAGTCTGACTGCGCCACAGCTAATGAATTCCCAAAAGCTAGGATGCATAACAAACTCCCACTGTTTCCCGCTGGAGATAATCGTACTTTTTTATCATATCTTTTTTGAAAATCAGCAACTGCTGAGGGGAATACTGTGATGCTAATTGAGATAGGCCGCAGAACCCGGATACGCCTGTGCTTGGGCACACTCGAGTCGTCACGGATTACACGTTTACGGTGCCTGCTCTGATGTTTTGGATGATTTCCTTTGTTTGTTTTTTTTATATATATATATTTTTATTTTTTTTAAATCTGACCCTAATCTTCAAAAGACATAAAAGCGATGGATAACTAAAATGTTTTACTAAAAATGAGATCTGTGCCTTGTCCAAAACAGATCAGATTATTAACCTTTTCCTGACATAAACAAAGGGTAACCTCATGTAACAGAAGTACATTTTAACTGTACATTGTCTGCTTAAAAATTGCCCCAAACCACAACATATTAACATCCATGTTAATAGCCAAAATCCTTAGCCAAAGAAGCCTGTGACTTCTGAGGAGAACAACCTGCGCTATCCCTGACTGTGTGCACTCTCTCCAATTGGCCAACAAAATGCATCCAAGTGAGAAGGGAATGGGAGAACAGAACATGCCCCTAATTTGCAATATAACAAACCAGGAGGTGGGGGCTGGGGATGAAAACAAGACAGCCATTTTGGTTCAAGCGGAGAGAAGCAGGCAAAGAACCAAGACAGGTGTCAGAACCACAGGCGGGTGCAGGTCCAGACATCAAGGTCTAGACACCACATTTGCGACATGGGAGGCTCTTTTTTATTATTAGAGATTAGCTACAGGTGTATGGAAGAGGTCGGCACATGACTTTGTGCTGCTCTACCTCTGCCCCAACAGAATGTAACTGAAGCTCTATTTGTGAATCGCTCCCTGTTACCTAAATAGTAAGCAAGGTAGTGAGTCCACCAAATCTGACTCATTACATAGTGCACTACGACGCACTATACAACGCATTGCAATTGCACAGAGGATACACAGTACACTAGTGCACTGTGTGAAGGTGATACCTGCTGTCAACTGACCGTGCATAATACAAAAAAAGTGTATAAGCACATTTATTTTAATTTTAAAGAGTAAGTTCTGATACTAGCAAAATCTGCAAAAACTGACATTTCATTTTTAAATAATAACAATAAAATACAGGCTTACTCATCCGTATTCACATTATCTCCTTTATTCTGTTTATGTTGTCAATATAATTTGCTATTTTCAAATGTCAAGTTGCTAGGATACCAACATAGAGAATCTCGGAATGTAGTACCCAGAACCATTGCCGTTTTTCACTGAATCAGTCTTTATAAGGTGAGCTATGTAGATTTTCCTATATAGGAGAAAGTTAGTGAATGAACTATTTCAAAGGCAGGGTTCCCCTTTTAGTTACCATGGCTAGTGCCCTATGAACTAAAAATGACCTTCTTTTTTAACACCGCTAGTTGACATTTCCAGTTCAAGCTACTGACAGCTTCAAAAATCCAGCCGAACAAAAGAAAACCTTACAAAGGCTCTGCTTCAGAAACAGCTGGCCAAAGGACCTGCAGCATAATAGCAGTTACTCAATTTAGAATGTTTATCGCCTCTGCAGTGATAAATGCAGTGGCTGCATCATTGCTGACATTGGTGACACACTATTCATTACGGTCCAACAGCATACTACCTCATGTCTATATGCAGCTCTAGAGTGGTGTAGAAAAATAACATGTTTGCCCAAACAAGGTGCAGTGACTACTCAATGCCCACTGAGTGGATCTGATTAAAAACAATTATCCAAGAATTAAAAATATTCTGTCATATGATCACTAATTGTGCCAAGACTAATGTTATATTTGCAACACATTTACATTTGTGTCTGCTACTTGACAACAGTCTGGTTAAATGACTGAGGAAATCTAGTGGGAGTTTTTTTTTTTTTTTTTTGCATGCAGATTGCATTGTGGGAGTTCATGCTCAACAGAAAAGCTGACTGTTAGAGGATGTTTACCTATAATTGCAACTTGTAGGGAGCAAAGTGTATCAAGCTCTACATGGCAAGAGACTCCTGTACACTAGAACAGGGTGAATCACAAGAGATCTGTCACTTAGATTACTTAGAAAACTCTGTGTTCTACCTCAAAGTATTACATGGAAATTGGATAAAATGCTTAAATGATGGCAAGATGACACTGGAATCTGGATGGACTGAAGCAGTGTTTCCCAATCCAATCCTCAGGGACCCACAGTCGGTCCATGTTTTTTCTTCCTCCGAGCTTCCTGCCAGATATTCCACATTTTTCCTCTATGGGTCTCCGAGGATCGGATCAGGAGACACTGAACTAAAGAATTTGTAAAATTCTAATAGGGAAACCTGTGCTATGTCGATCCATCTGTCTGGGATTCAGTTTGCTACAAACACAAATGCTTGGAAACTAAATGACTAGATAATAAGTATATTTGTCTGAACAAATATTTTTAATTAATACATCGTAGAAAGTGACATCTTCACTTCTATAGGATCACTGTATCGTAGGACAAAAGAAGATTCAGTAATGCTTAACATTAATTATACCTTCATAATGCATTCATAGAACATTCATAAGCAGCATGTAAGTGAAGTATGCCTTAATATCCTGACATAACAGCTTTACTATATATTAATAACAAACATTACATGATTATACATTTATAATGTTTCTATTAAAATATAATAATGCTGTCAAGTTATATTAGGATATTAGATATTAGAATTAGAAATATTAGAATTATATTTACATACTGCTTATGAATGTTCTATGAATGCATTACTACTGCATTATGAAGGTGTACTGAATGTTCTATGAATTCATTAAAAAGACATTATGAAGGTGCAGTTAATGTAAAGATTTCCGAATATTCTACCAATATTCGTAACTTTTTACATTACAGTAACTGCACTTTCATAATGTTTTTTACGGTCAGGACCATAAATATCTGGACAGAGACAAAGTTTTTAAATTTTTAAGTTCTGTACATTACCACAATAAATTTTAAAACAAGTCAGATGCAGTTGAAGTTCAGACTTTCACCTTTAATTCAGTGAGAAGAACAAAAACATAAAAATGTGGGGAATTAAAGTAATTTTTCTACAAAATCCCTTCCTTTCAAGGGCTCATAAGTAATTGGACAAATTATTATAATTGCAAATAAAATGTTCAATTCTAATTCTTAGTTGAAAACCCTTCGCAGGCAATGACTGCCTGAAGTCTTGAACTCATGGACATGACCAGATGCTGGGTTTCCTCCTTTTTAATGCTCTGCCAGGCCTTTACTGCAGCAGCTTTCGATTGCTGTTTGTTTGAGGGTCTTACTCTCTGTAGTTTAGTCTTTAGCAAGTTAAATGCATGCTACTGTAAATGGGACTGAGATCAGGTGACTGACTTGGCCATTCGAGAATATTCCACTTCTTTGCTTTATTAAAGTCCTGGGTTGCTTTTGCTGTGTGTTTTGGATCATTGTCCATCTGTATTACGAAACACTGCCCAATTAATTTGGCTACATTTGTCTGGAAATGAAGAGACATGATGTCTCTGAACACCTCAGCATTCATTTGGCTGCTTCCATCCATCATCAAGAAACACTAAAGACCCAGTGCCACTGGCAGCCATGCACGCCCAAGCCATCACACTGCCTCCACCACGTTTTACAGATGATGCAGTGTTCTTTGGATCATAAGCTGTTCCAGCCCTTCTCCATACTTTTTTCTTTCCATCATTCTGATACAGGTTGACCTTGGTTTCATCTGTCAAAAGAATGCTGATCCAGAACTGTACTGGCTTTTTTAGATGTTTTTTTGCAAAGTCCAATCAAACCTTTCTATTCTGAAGGCTTATGAATGTCTTGCATCTTGCAGTGAACCCTCTGTATTTGCTTTCATGCAGTCTTCTCTTCATGGTAGACTTGGATATTGATACATCTACCTCCTGGAGAGTGTTGTTCACTTGGTTGGCTGTTATAATGGGGTTTCTCTTCACTATAGAAATGATTATGCGATGATCCACCACTGTTGTCTTCTGTGAACGTCCAGGTCTTTTTGCATTGTTGCACCAAAAGCTTTCTTTCTCTCTCAGGATGTACCAAAGTTTGCATTTTGCTATTTCCTAATGTTGTGGCAATTTCTCAAATAGTTTTTTGTTCTGTTTTTGCAGCCTAAGGATCGCCGGTTTCACCTGCATACTGAGTTCCTGTGACCGCATGTTGTATGTTCACACCTCAGTCTTCCACATGCAAACAAGACATCTCAAATCAACTCCAGGCCTTTAATCTGCTTAACTGATAATGAAAGAGCGAAGGAATTGCCCACACCTGTCCATGAAATAGCTTTTAAATGAATTGTCCAATTACTTTTGGCCTCTTTAAAAAGAGGGTGGCGCATGTTAACCAGCTGAAACTCCTAAACCCTCCATGCAGTTTCAATGTGGATCTGACAGTCTGCACTTTATGTCCATGCCAATTGTATAACTTCAATTGTGATATATTTTAGTAAACAGGAAAAACAGTAAAACTTGTATCAGTGTCCAAATATATATGGACCTAACTGTATATTACATAGGGCCTCATGGTGGTGCAGTGGTTAGCACTGTTGCCTCACACCTCTGGGACCCGGGTTCGAGTCTCCGCCTGGGTCGCATGTGTGTGG
>JAODJX010000041.1:12346708-12370211 GCA_026776945.1 Isichthys henryi
TTTTATTATTTCCAATCCGTCACTGCTTCCCCCCCCGCCCCCCCATCTCCATCCTGTCACAGGTGCGCCTCTGGCCCTTTAACATTTGTCACAGATTCAATGCCATCTGTGGCAAAGAAAAAGCAGTTTACGCTCAGTGTGTGAATGTCTTCCTGGGGGCTGTTCCGTCATCACAACAGGCAATTAAACGGCGGGTGAAGTATGCCTCAGACGACTCCACCGTGACTACGCCCCAGGAACGATCTGTGGTTCCGCACGGCGTGGCCGTCACAGGTGACGGCCCGGTACATTCAGTCTAGGACTCCTGACTCCACGGACTCTCCGGAGTCCAGAGATCCGGTGTGCTTTGGCCCATAACGGAAAACCCGGATTAACAGGGATAAAATCCAAAAGGCAAAGGCAGCCAGACCCAGCTTAAAGTAAGGTCAGGTACAAAGTACCATCAGAATTCCATTTGAGAGACGGGCTAAAAACAGTCTCTACAGGGAACATAAAATCAAGGATGCACGACAAAACTGACGGTAACACTTTCGTGAAGCAGTTATATAAAAGCATTATAGATACCCTCACATTGCATTATAATGGTCAGTATAATGCATTATGAAGGTATTTATCGTACATTATAGACAAGAGCATTCATAATGCATAATAAACTTAATGTGCATTGCCTTATTGTAAATATGTATATACAGTATATATTAGTGTGTTTATAATACTTTTTGAATGCATTATAATGCATTATGAGGGTATGTATGTATAATGCGTTTATATGACTGATTTAAGTGTTACCAAACTGACTTTAATCACCAAAATGTGCATATAAAGTTAATACAATTGGACACATTGTACTATTGTTACAAACAGAACCATTTCTAACATTACAGGTACTGCAGGTGCGCCCCATGCTGACAGATGTACCTGAAATTGCTGCTGTTCTGATTTGTCTTAAACGACACGGAGTACACACACCACCACACACATATTCTCCACCATATATGGTACCAGAATCCCAACAAAAACATTCTCATTTATACAGTCCTCCAGGCAATAAGCCCCTGGCTTGTCAATAAAGCCCTAATGCACATAATTAACTCTGTTCTACTGGTGCGAAACAGAGATCAAATTGAAGAGAGGGACTGAAGTCACTGGGAATGAAATTACTGATTAAATCATATTGTATTGCCTTGCTTGCATATAATAACATCCATCAAGTGAAGATCATGCCAGAAGCCTTTCCACTCCCCCAAACCCTTTCTTCACCCCCCATACTTGGACTGCTAATTTCTCTCGTGTACGAAGACGGCTTCAGAAATCTGTTCCCTGCAAAAAGAATCATGAAGAAATGCGTGTCTGACTTTCGTGTGTGTGAATTAATATGCTAATAAGATTCATTATTTTCTGAGTGGTGTACTTGGTTTAAGTGCCGCGCGCTTGGTGTCACTATTCTAAAAATTCATCAGCGTGTCATCGATATCTCACTGGAAGAGAAAAGGTTATGTCCGCGGCGTTTCATTTAACTGACACGCAGACCAAGCAGCAAGGACGTGTCCGTCAGCTATAAATTCCTACTGCTAAATGTTTATTGTGTATCTCGCATCGACTTGCTTTGACTATTTACAGGAGGAAAGAAATATAGTATGCAAACATTATATTAGGCATCAGATTATTATTAATATGAATCTTTTAGCTTGGAATTAAAATAAATAATATTTTAATTTATTATTTTTCCATTATGTTTGTCATTTTATTTACCACTATACAGAAATATGGTTTAATAAAAAAAAAATCACATAATTTTACAATATTATAATATTACAGAATAAATCAATTACAGTACATGTCAGACAGGCAGTTATTATACATAGCAGGAAATGCTTTCAAGTCTATGAGATATCAGTGCAAATATCCACCTATTACTCATAACCACTTACCCACAGCAAGCTTGAAACCTATCCCAAAAAAAGCCTTAGATACAAACCATGAAGAGATACCAATTGAGCTAAATTGCATGTGTTTGGACTGTGGGACAAAACCCACGCAAACCCAGCGAGGACATGCAACCTGCACTCAGCGGAAGTTGGGTGGGGAATCGGAGTCCCTGGCTTGCAGGTGTGAGGCTGTGCCGCAACCCACTGAGCATGTGCAGGAAAATAACTGTATTAATGATTTCAGTGAGAGCATGAAGAACAGCAAACTAAACCACAGGCCCACCACAGGTCTGACAGATTGTCCCAACAAATTTCCGTTTTTTTCCACCTCACCTTCGTTAAATTACGGATGGTGTAACCACGCAGTAGCTGCTCAAAAAACATAAAAATTTACGAGGACAGAAGGTAAAAACAACAGCTTATTTAATGCCACATTTTTCACAATTAATAGCACTTCTTCAGACATGGGGTGACATTGCCCAGTGGCGAATCCGGTCAGGCGGAGGCCCTTGAGAAGTCAGACAGATTGAATATCACAGCAAAGTCTGTCCTTTTAAAGTACGACCCATCTTCACTCTCTCCCCATTTCCCAAATGACTGGAATTTTATTTGACTATTTCATGACTATTTGTCTAACTCCTTTTGCTTTTATCTACCTGCCATGATTTTTTTCCCAGGACTTACATTCCATTAATCCTTTTAGCTGGACATGGAGTGGAGTGCTTTGCCCCAGGAAACATTTCTGTACCTTGAGTGATGGTCCCAGTCTTAATGTGTGTAGCTACTGTAGCATCTCTGTAGCATGACGGCGACAAAGGACACCCTGACAAAAGGAAGATGCGAGTGGATGATGAAAGATCAGGTCCCCACAAACAGGAGCTGTGTATTACAGCATCACAGCAACGTGGAAACACACGACCAGCCTTCATATTTTGTAAGTGGGACAAAATAACATGTCTGCGTGATGCACAATGTGCAGATCTCTTCAAATATATTCCATCCATCCATCCATTTCCTGTAACTGCTTGTCCTGTTCAGATTCGAACAGATTTGAAGTTTTTTAAATAATTCGATAACATTTTACTTAAAGCACTCATTATAATGCATTATAGATACCTTCATAATGCATTATAATGCATTCATAAAGTATTATAAATAGGGTAGGACAATAGTTATGGAAAATTCCTTGGTCAAAATTATATCCCTCGAGCAGCTGGTGCCTAAAAATATAAACTTCATGTACCTGAAACCCTCAAAACACAATTTATAGAATATCAAAGAGTACTTTAAAGCCAGAGTATCTAGTTTAAAGGCTAAACATTTTCAGTTGTTTTCTTTCTGGGTGTTCGGACTTCTGCCCTTCGCATGGACACACCCAGAGAGGTACAACTCTAACACCACTACACGTCAACAATGACATTTAGGTATGACCATGCCCCTAGATTCCGAGAGGAAACCATGAACACATACTTTAGAATAAATGATCACTTTTGTCTAATATCAACTGGGGTTTCACAACACAACCTTTGAGAGTCCCTGGTGTTCTGTTATTTTAAGGACAAACACCTCCCCTCCCTACATAGTGAATAGTATAATGAATATTAGAAAGCTCGCAAATGTCTCATTAGCACAAAAATTCCATTAATCACTGTCTGGTTAGAAGGTGATAGTCTCTGTTCACTTTTCTTTGTGAATCTGGAAGGGCTTATCGCATAACCAATGACATTTGAGCAGGTATGACCAACCTGTCAGGTGCAAACAAGCCCCATATGCTACATTAAATGAACCTTAGCACTCCTGTTTATCAGTCCCAGCACTAGCTGCTTATTTCTGTTCAGCTGAAAAACACTTGAAGGTTGGAAACATAGGAAAGGCCCATCTCAGATATTGTTGGTAGTCTGCAGTATTCAGTCGTGTTCTGCTAGACTCATCTTCTGGCCCTTTGGCAGCTGATAACTGGATGAACATGGCAGAGATATCGATTGTGTATAACACTGATGGCCAAACACATTGCAAAGCGTGGAACCGGGAGGAGAAGGATGAAAAAACATCAGAGTGTTTCAACATCCTCCATTTCATGTATCTCTAACGATCCTGGAACAGCCCGTGGAAGCTCCAGTGGAAACTCATCTCCTGAAGAAAAGGTGCCTTTCATGTAGAGACGGGGAGCAGGGTATGGGTGGGGGTGGGGCGTGAAACATGCATGAGAGATGAAACGTGGAGAGAAGGAGCAGGAACTGAAGTCATCTTGACAGAGGGGGTGTCATGGCTTAAAGTTGCATATGACTACCAGTCACAAGATGATTTTTAATTGTTTAGGTGCTGGCATTCAAAGAAACTTACATAAAGCACCATTAACTGCTCTCTAATCACAATTTTTCACCCACATATTGTATATATATATACACCCAGGCATTTCTATACACACACAGGCACTGGCGCGTGCGCACACACACACAGTATATACATTGCGACAGTATTCAGCTACACAATTCACCTTTGTAATCCATTAAACTTGCTTTCCTGACAAGCAAATTTCACCTTAAAGAACATCTGATTAAAAAAAACACTAAAATATGATACAGTGCAGGATAGAGCACATTCCAGATAGATGTAGATTTACAGTTACATTTACAGGGCTGAAACAAAGACAAATGTCAGTTTTACAGTTTGGAAACCAAACTGTTCAGTGATGCTAAACATAAATCTCTCCACAAATTCAATTACCGGAGCTTAAACTAAACTGTTTGCTTCCGGAGAGCTGTAAAGCCATGCGTACTGAAAACTCATTTGATACAAGCTCTTGATTGCGTTACCTGTGCGTATGTTAGACTTAGTCAGCCAATGAAAGATTGTTTAATGAATCTACTGAAAAGCTAAAACTTCCCTTCAGGTTTTCAACAGAACATTTATTACTCTCCTGTTCCCCAGCTTCCTTTAATATTGCGTCAAGTCTGGAATCGGGCGCGTTTTCTTCAAACATCCCGCTAGTCGCTCACCTCGCTTCTGACCATAACTGGGCATAAACAAACACTTTTTCCAACCCTGAAAAGGTTCCTGCTGATTAAGGCGCAGCAGATGTGTCTGTGCGCCGGTTTCCTGCCGTGTATTGATGTGACTCTCGGCGGCGGTGAGGGAGAACGGAGCCCAGCATGGCGGCCGCAGCGAGTGAACAGCGCAGCGCGTCGTTCCTTGTGCAGCTACTACGAGGGGGGAACGCGCTAAATTTAGCGCTCCTGGCGACCTCGCCGGCGTTTCCATGAGAACTCACTCCTGTCCGTCAGACGACGGCGGGCGGCTTGCTGGCACCAAAGGCAAGGAAGAGCACGCCGTGCGCACACATGCATGGGAGCGTTTTCGCGGCTGACATCGCACGTTGACGGCAGCACGGCTTCGGATGTCGGCGTGGGGCTCAACTCTGATACGTCATTACATAACACCAGCTTTTGGACATGATGTCTATTTTTTTTTTGTTGATTTGCTTTCGTTCCTCTGCAATGTAAGACTGCAACTGCCATGTCACTGCAGAAAACTGAAGAACTCTATGAAAAATACAACAGGCCCTTATAATCTTACATGGATTTGTCTACAGGGACAAGGGTTAGCAGCCTACAAAATGTATCCTGAACAGCAGGATAATACTGTGCATAATGCTGTAATGTGAACATACTGTATGTACCTCTGACTGCCTCTTTTTGTCAGTAAATAGGGGCAAAATGTCCAGGCCCTAATGCCTGATCTTTTCCAAATCAGTCAGGTCAGAGTTACTTCTGATGTCTGGCTTCTGTTCTATCAGAATGTCAGCCAGGTCCTGTCCTATTGTTCCCGCAATGCCCACTAAGGAAAACCTACAAACTTTCGGCAGAAAAAAAAACTGAGGGCTTAGAATAAAGATCATATCTTTTAATTACATTTCCTGGGGGGGGGGTATAATACCGGGTACCCCTCAATCCCTTGCCCCCAGTATTTTATCAGTGGGAACGCGGGCAGTGGGAAAACTGCTTATTGCATCTGCAGTGTTCCTCAATTCCTGGACCTCAGTTTCTTTCTCTAACGAATAGAGGTGGGCAGTAAAAGTTTTTAAAAAAAGCGGATTAGACTGCAGAAAGCAGGGCTAAGCTAATTAGGCTAGAATATAATGTCATAGAGGAGAAGCATAAAGTGAAACACAGGCTCCTATCAGGCATATATATATGAATATGTAAATGATATGTTTTATTCTGCCTGGACATTATAATGGCATCAAGCTTTGATCTTAGCTTCAGAACTTCCTTCAGCAGCAGCAGCACCGGTAAACCTGACGCTGGCATCCATATTCTTCGCAAGCTGCTGGTTGTTTAATTCATGCGTGTAAAACTAGAACCACTCCAGGCTGACGGCGTTTATTGCTGGGAGATATAGCCAGCTTAAGGAAAGTTCACGGGTTAGCCCAAAGTATTAGCCTTGGGGGGGAGAGGTTCCTCAGTTAGAATATGAGCTGGAAGGTACCACAGAAAGCTTCCATAAAGGCTAATATAAATGCATGAAGTATATAACTTTTCTGTTGACGCGAGTGAGCGGCTTGCTGTCACTTTTCCCTCTGTGCCCTTTTGTCTGTGATTGCCTCGGTCACAGCCTGTCTGCTTTTGAGAGGTACATATTCAGAGGGGACAGATGAGCACTCAGTTTAAAGTAGTTTGATCTTCTCCCAGCTTAAAGTGGCCCGGTGTCAATCTGCTCCTAACGGCCTATGAGGCTTGAATAACTTCAATAGTTATTTTAAACAGCCCATGAAAGAAGCGAAATGGTAAAAAATTCAGCAGCTTTTGAAGGTCTTACTCGCTCCCTCGCTCTCTCTCTCTCTCACTCTGTCTTGCTCTTTCTCTCTCTCGTCTCGTTCCCTCTCGCGTATGAATCCGGAATTAGCGCCTATTCAAACATTTGCCGACTTTTAAGTTGCTATTCTGTTTTCATGTCGTCTCAGGTGAAAGACGCCATGTTTTACGTTTGTGGTTTTTAATTGCGTGTGGTTTTATTACCGTCTTCATGCCCATTAGTCGTCGTTTCTCTGCCCCACTTGCGCCTGGCTGAGTCTAGCGCCTCCCTGCCATATGTGGCAGGACGCGCGGGGCAGCTGGCCCTTGCTCTTCCAATTCACACCCCTGCTGCCTGGCTTTCTTTTCTTGTACGGCGAGTCAAAAGGGGGCGCCGTGTGGGAAGCTGGAGCGCCTCTTCCGCCGCTACGTGGACTCATAAGTACCTGGCGCGTCCCGGGGTTGGGCTGGCCACACAGCAGCCCAGCAGCCACCTTGGCTGGCCTCGAAATCCCGGGCAGGGCGATGATGGAGACGTGTGCCAGGTGTGTGATGCGAATGAGCGATTTCATTGGCCGAGTGACTTCTGTCGCACTGCAGGATAAAAACAAACAACATTAAAAGGCACTGACATTCATTTAAAATGAACTGTATACTGTATACTGACCATTATAATGCATGTATAAGGGTATTAATATAATAAATATTCTGCGTGCACCACCCTGAATTTATTGTCCATTTAATCAAATGACTCTGCAATTCCTATTACGTTGAATCCTTTGAACTGCAGGGTGATCACTCTCGTTATTTCCACACTATTACTTTCTTGCATTTTAATTATCATTCTCAAACAGATTAATAGTGGGAATCTATCCATCTCTGGGTTTATTTCTTTTTTACTGTGCAAGAACAAAATCAGCACATTGAGCAGTTAGACATTATAGATACGAGTAAAGGGTCATTTTTGTGTCCATCCACCATGCAACATGGTAAAGGTTCGCTGCTGATACTGTACAGTCTTAAGCTCGTTAAAGGTGCAGTTACAGTGTGAGTTAAGACACACATACTTATATATGTGTGTGTTTAAACAGACATAAAGTTAGAGAAAAACAATTTTAAACACAGTATTCTAAGAGGCACGGGGCAGGAGTCTTTTTGTATTCCGTACAAGTTGCCCGTCAGTCACAGAGCAGCCCCTCGCACAATAGGGACTATTTAGAGTCAGGAGTCCACCTAACGCATGTCACTGGGAACCAACCCACACAAACACGGGGACAACATGCACCTACAGGGAACCAGTGTGGCACACCAAACCAGCCAGCCACCAGCCTCTGTATTATTAATGCTGGTGTGCCACTGTTATAGGAAATAACAGGATATTACATTAAATAATAGTGCATTACATTTTCCCACACTAACGATTTATTTACATAAATGGACATGCCGTGTAGGGGGCTAACAAATTAGGAAGAAGACTATGGTGCTTCCATTAAATACCATTAAAGGCTAATACTTGAATGCGAAAAATATTTCGCTGTACAAATCGTTTATCCTCTGACAATCTAGAGATTTCAATGAAAACAATCAGTCCTGTCATAATGACCTTGCTTCTTTCCCATGCTTTGAACTCACTGGGCGCCTCATGGGAGAGCTGGGGTTAAAGACTCACCGTCGGTCCTGGAATACAGGCCTTCCCGGCTGTCCTCCATGAGTGACACTCAGGCGGCCCTCGCTCCCGGGTCTGGCCCTGTAGGCAGGCTTTTGGCAGCTTCAGAGCAAAGCTTTTGGCAGGTCGTTGTGGAACTCCACGGAGGAAGAGATTTCACTGGGGATTTGCCATCCTTTCCTACTTCCCCGCAGACTGATAATACGGACAATAACATGAAACACCAGCTATATTTTGTATGTTTTCTGTGAAAGTGGGACGTGCCCCGGGACTCGAAATCATGCCCTTCAGTCCTTAACCACCAGTCTATCTGTGCTAATCTCCTTGTTTTATACATGCACAAATGCTTATTGCTTGCTTTGAAATAAAATGTTGATACTTTCCCTCCTGCTATCCTAGATGTAACTCAACACCTATTTCATAAATTTCAACTCTTTCACCTCTCTTCATCCACATGGCTATTTCAGAGATTATTTTTAAGGCTTTTTTTAAATGAAACTGTCAGCACTGTTTAATCATTCAATCATTCAAGCTAAAGTGTGACTAGAATGTGTAATGTAACATTTTAAGGCGTCTGAAGTTTGGAAAAAAAAAAATTGCAGGTGACAAACTGATGGAAATTTGCACCGACCTTAATTCCGGCTCTGAACACTGAGCATTTATTTCGCCATTGCACTTTCTCGAGAGGCCCAACCACTGGGGAACATTATCTTTTCTTGGTTACCTCTGACATTTTGCATTTAGAGTCTGTCACCCATCTGGCGTGGCTACCAGTCTGCTTCAAAGCCTGGCTTCAAAGGCCAATAGAGGATAGTATATAAAGAAGCTCTGTTATCAGGGGATACGTAGCGTCAATGCAGCTTATTTAATCAGCGACATGACACGATATTAACAGCAGAAAACCAGGGAAAGATTAGCTAGTTCTTTTGTATGGGAGTGTGGCAGCATTTCTACACATACAACAGCGTTGTGATGCGATGGTTTTATGCAGCGCCTCAAAGATGACATTCCACGTGGCTCTCGACGATAATCCTATAGGTTCAGCTCTGTGGGGAGCGGGATCACGGGCGAGATGATCGGGTAGGTGTGCAGTTATCCAGATTAGCAACCTGCCAGTCTCCCCACGAGGTGCTTCTTCTAAACTCAGAAGTTTGTGGCCAAAGCTCCACTAGTGCATACTACAGCCCATTATGAGTATGTGAGGAAATGTAAAAACATGTATGAGGACTCTAAATATATGGCATGATGTAAGAGCCTGGTGCAGGTGCTGTGTTCATTTGTCTGCATCTCCCTCACGAGACATTTCGTTTCAGGACCTCGTTATTAATCTTCATTATTAGAGTAGAAATACGCCCGTTTGTCTGAAGCCGTGCGACAAAACCATGAGACGACAGGAAAGTCAGTCTGCATACGTCTAGACGGGAAGCTTTGTCACTCAGCTTTATGCAAGCTGACTTACCAGGGCTCGTAGAGAGGAGAGCAGGCGAATTACACATCTTCTGTGAAAGATCAAAGTCCGTATGGTGGCGCAAAGGAAGCAAACATTCGCTGTTAGTTACGTTGACTCAGAATTTATCATCAATAGGTATAGGATCCTCACAGAGTCGTCTCTGATGAATCAGATCGCATCATTGCCGCTGGATCTGCAACATTTGTTCCGCATGCACTTACCGTGATTGTTCTAGACAAACAATGGTGTATCACTTCCTACCGAAAGAGAATCGTATTAGCGCTGTTTTCTGGTTGGAAACCACATACTTAACAAAATCAGTCAACATAGGTACAGTAAGAAGCAAAACTCGAGAATCCACGTGCAGAATGTGATTATCAAAATGTATACAAGATGGTACAAATACAGACCTTTGAACAAAACAGCAGCAGTCACCTGGAAAAGCTCATAAAAGTAAGTTTGGAACTAATATCCTGTTTGTGTCCAGCATGTCCTCTTTTACTGCGCCTTCCTCATACGGCACGAAAGCGGCTTGGGGGCATCATTAAAAAGAGCCAACAGGGGCAGAATCTTTAAGGTTTTTTCTGAAGACACCATTCTGAGGATGGAAAACCTACAATATAAAAATAGACTGTCTTACTTTATACCCTCATTGTACAAGTTTCTGGGTAACATTTAACTTAAAGCTGTTATCTATACTGTACTATCGATACCTTCATAATACATTATAATGGCAGGGATAAGAATTAATAAAGCATTACAGCATCTTCTACTGAGAATCTTAAGGCATTATAGTGTTGATTATAATACTTCATAAGCTCCAATGAAGCTCTCATCTATAATGCACTATTGAGGCCTTCAAAATGCATTACAATGATCGGCATAAGAATTAATAACACTTTGTACTGCATTATAAAGGTATCTATAATGCATTATTGATGAGAGCTAAGTATCATAATGCATAATAAACATGGCTGTGTTATGCCTTTTTATAAATAATTATGGCCATGTTTATAATGCTTTATGAATGCATTATAATGTGTTATGAATGTGGTTCTTATAGACATGGCATTCATAGCTTTACCAGCTTTTGTAATGTTAAGCCTCCACGACAAGCAACTGATATTTAATGTTTTCCAGGAATAGCAAAGAAATAGAAAACTGCAATGATTGGACCTCTATCCAGAAGTACATGCAGCTATAATTCTTTAATGGATGATCCACCCATCAGGGAATTCTAAACATAGTTTATAATTCATGATTCACAGAATGACCATATTAAATAAGGGCAAGAAAACTTTGATGTATATTTATTTATTTAAGTACTAATTAGAGCCCTGTTTCAGAAGGACCATTTAGATCTAACATTTATACCTACTGCCAGATTATAAATTAGGATATTTACTGATCCACTCAAAGTGAAGTACCTAGCTTGGAGATCCTGCATTAGTCACATGGAGTTCTGTTTTGCAATCCTTTGCTCAAAAGCCTGGCTCCCTTAGCTCTAATCTAATTCATCAGCGAGCGAGTGACCTGCCAAGATAGCGCAAGAGGCTTAGGGACCTGTACTGAAGGCAGCTTACTTTGCTCCTTCCTTATTTTTTAAGAGCTAGCTGTGTGAGATGAAAAGATCCATTCTCTTGGCTAATCTAACAGAGGGAGAGTGCATCAGCCTCTGCTTTGATGAAGGGCTATGTTCCATATTTTGGGGAAGAATTCTAAGGAGAAAAACAGGTTCAGTGAGATGTGAAGGGAGAAGATCAATGCACAAATAGGGCTAAATTGCTCTGATGGGTATGTGTCATCCGCAGCCATCTTCGCTAATGTTAGGGAGATGATGCTATTTGCCGACATAGTTAGCCAACTGTATAATCTATTAAATGTGCTGCTAGCTATTTACAAATTATTACCCTGTGGCATTTTAGCGGGCCGCATCCTCGTCAGAGGTAAAGACGCTCTGCAGTTTTGTTATAAAGCCTGCCAAGTCTCACAAAAAATTGCAAAAACACAAAATAAATGCACAAGTACAGTACTGACTGCCAGGCGTACTAGTATGAAAATAACCTATCGCACCAGTGCGTTAATAATAAGATCAGTAAGCGCAAGCAAATGAAACAAGAAATTGTCATCTCATTAAATATAATTTGGCATCAGCTCAGACTGAGTCACCACGGCCAAAGAAGTGCTTTTCTGTAAGTGTTTGATATTAATCAGCACATTTCAGGTCTGGAATCGAGGTCAGCAAGGTAGTTGGCATTCCTCGCTGGAGTCCCAGTGAGATTGTTCCTGATTTGATCGTTCCTGGTTAACTCCCATGACCAGAGCAACCCATTCAGAGCAAGTGTTTCAAGCACATAAAAAATTCATGTTGGATATTCTTCCTAAAATACTCATCTATATTAAAATTTACACTTACCTTATGCATATAATATAGATTAAGTGGGTGTGAGGCTCCTGTGAGATCTACTGTGGCACCTAATATAAACATATATAAGGAGAATGGTAATTAAAATACAAATAAGAGGGCAGCATGGAGGGTCTAGCAATAGCCCAGCTGCCTCAGACCTTCAGGGATGGAGGTTCTATGTGTGTAGAGCAGAGGCGGCTGGTCCATGGAAGTACAGAAGGTGGTACCTCGTCTATTTTTGAGATTAAATTATGAAACGAGTAACTCTGCTACAATTCCGTTGTCATTTAAAAACACATTTTCATTCTTCTTTTGGAAAAAACTACAGTAATATTGTAAAATGCATAATCTTCTTACCTCTGCGATATTTTAATTCACTAACAGCTCCTGCATGGTCTCCCTGCATCTGCATAAGTTTCCTGAAGTACTCTGGATAGCTTCTGCCCTATAAAAATGTGTGGTTAACGGAAGCTGTCTCTAAATTGCCCTTAGTGGTGACTGTACCATGCAATGGACATGAAACCCAGGATCTGCAATGTCTTGTGCAGTCTGCGTGTAGAGACCCCAGACTCAGTCTTACGCTATACTTAATATGCATTTGGATGATGGACATATATTTATATATATATATTCAGCTCATTATGGAAGATTCCATAATGTTCCCAAGCTAGCTGGGAGAATTAATGCTTACAGCATGCCCTGGGTCATCCCCATGACCTCCACTCTGTGAAACGTGCTTAGAAAAGTCCTCCTGGGAACCAGCAGTATCCAAACAACCTCATTTGGCGCCTCACAATCTGAAGGAGCAGCTCCTTTATTTTGAGATCACATCAAATTTCCAAGTTTCCTCCCCCCGTTTAGGAGTGTGGGTCCTGCAACCCTGAGATGAATCCTTATTTTGACGACTGATACTCACAACCTTGTATTCACTGCTCACCACCATAGGTGAGGTCAGCCATTTTGATTGACCAATGCATCGCTAGCACTGTCTGATGACTTAACTCTCACCGCATAACCATAGACATTCCATGTACCTGCAAAAATTCAGTGACTAAACCAATTCTCCTGTCAGTCTCATAGCGACATTTTAGTGCTGTTAAAGTGTACATTTTAAAAGTCTATTGACAATTCTTAACAGATCATCATACTGTAGCATTACGGTGCACCCACAAGAGGTTAGCATTGCTAACAGGTAAGTAAAGAGATGCCCCAGTATGCATGGCGTGCACAACATGTAAATGTCCTGGTTAATGTTTCACTGGCATCTTAACATGCCATGGTAGTAAGGCTCAGTATGTGACACCCACAGACTCTGGCTGACATCCTGGATGACAATTATGATTCCCTGTACAAAGTTTAAAATTAAAAGGGCTTAATTACCAAAAAGCACTGTGTTAATTTGGCATTGGAGTTCAAACCAGCCAAAACATTCATAGGGCAGACGTTTGCTATGTATGTAGGCAGTGGGTCTAATTGCTCCTGAGTCCCCCATAGGAGAACATCAGACCAGGCCTTGATGTATTTATTTGGACTAAGAAGTTCTGATCAAAATCAGACCTTTGCTGCACCAGCTCCTGCCAAAGCGAGTCCTTTCCTAAAAACCGTTTCACACTCAGTAGTCCATTGAACTTTGTGAGGCAAGTGTTTCTTGGTCAGCTCAGTATTTACTGCAGTAAGAGGCTGAAAAGTTAGGGGTAAAACATCAGGACTACCCCAAATATCATAAGAAAGAACAAACCTCTCCTTAAAGCTTCAGCTGTCTTAATTTGTTGCTGGATTACACTCTGACATATCACAAAGAAAAGGTATGACACCTCTCTGGCACACTTGACTTGGTGAATTGTACTGTAAGTCCAGCCCCCTTGATTCAGGTCAACATCTACTTCAGATGATGGAGGTATTCATCCCGCCTGCTGCTCTAGATAGTAACACCATCAAGGTAGACTGCTTTAAAGGCTTCTCTGCCCCTGAGAACCTGGCGCATTAGTCTAAAAAGTGGTGGCAGGGGTCTCATTCAATCCAAATGGTAGAACTATGAATTGGTAGCTTCCTAAATGCAGAGACCCCCTAAATGTGGTGGACTTTAGGCAGCAATAAGTACCTACTGTACCAGTATCTTTTACAGAGAGCCAAGATACTCCACCATTTCAGCCCTAAGCGTGGGTTAAGGGTTGAACTTGGTTCATGCATTGACTTTGCAGACGTCCAGGCAGGACAGCAAGCTTCCATCTTTGTAACTAGAATAATTCTCTCAGTAATGCTTCAATCACTCCTAGTCTTAGTACATGTCAATTCTACACCTAAATGACCAGCAGGAGGTGTTCAAGCACCTTCTAGAATACTTTCCGAAGTAGCTGGTAATTTTTAATTTTTTTGTGGTGTTCCACCAAATTAGTCCATCTGGTTGTTCCAGGAAAAGGCAGTCTGGAATGGCATGACAAAGCTCTCCTTCTTCCTTCAGTGACAGGCGATATCCAACTTCCTTCCCTTCTGTATACCTGAAAAGTACTGCACCAGAATGATGGCTCCCATAACATCCACTCGCTTTAGTCATACTCTTACAGTACCATTTGCAAAACAATTAACTTCTGCCTGTACATCTCTGGACGTATCTCATACTTCCTAATCAGAACTGTTGGGCTTTACCGGATAGCTAATTCTTTGCCCTTCCCTTATCCCTCAGTATCAGACTTTCAAAACATCTTTGCAGTTGAAAAGGAACCACATCACCCAAGGATGGTGTGCTCACCACCAAGTGTTGATCAGGTTATAGCTCTGGCCATCTCCTCAAAGGACAAAAAACACGATCTAATGTGAGATTTTCATTTACAAATACATTTAGATATTTAGCCGATACTTTAGTCCAAACTGAGATACAAGTGAGGCAAATGGCACATTTTAAACATTCATGTAGATGATATGACTACAGAGTTGACTTAGCGTGCTCTACACACTTTTATACATCATTCTGTTGGATCTTAGTGTTTGTTATGGACAATGCGTTACTTGTACTGGAGACCAATAACAACTCACCACTCAGCCATGGATCTGTGAGGCCATTCTTCCCAAACAAGCCCCTCTGGGTATTTTCATTGTTCCCCACAAAAGTACAGAAGTATTTCAATAGGACCACAGAGTCCATAGGTGGTACCTTTTTAAGAAGGCTGGACATTCTCCAACTGACTTCTCCAGTAGGAAATAAACTCTAGCTGCATGGCAGTCAGTCTGGGACTTGTGAGACACTTTGTGTCATCTTCCACCATGGGGAACTCCAGCCTAGAAGAGACTTCACCCCCAATCCAAAGGTCTGGCTCCATTTCCCCTCCATGTATGAGAAAGTAAGGCCAATATAATTTATATCCAACGGTATCCAATGCCTTTCTGTCTCTGTACTGAGTCATGCTCTTTCACCACCAGAAAGGTCACATTCCACATCCCCAAAAGCCAATGTGCTTTCCCAAGGTCTAACCCATCTGGGTCCATTCCACTCATGACTAACGCCAAAATAATGCTGCACCCAGGGGGCGTCGGAAATGAGGGGGGTGGGGGGACACACCTGCACCCCCCACCCAAAAAATTGGCAGGACCTCCCCAACAAATAAACAAACAAAGACTCAAATAAATAAGAGCATGTTCCTTATCTTTTATTATTAATCTTCACGTTACTGAGGCCAAGTTCGCTGCTCATGCAAAGCGTGATAATGAAACATATACCTAACCAACCATAATATACCTAAACATGTACCTAACCAAGACTGTAGTCCAGGATCAGACAAAATCATTTTATCATATGGATCAGTTATTTTCTTAGTTATGTTTAGTTTTGCAACTGTACCCTAAACAGTGTTGGTCTTATTTAAAATGATGAAATCATTATTATTTATAAAAATATCACTTTAAAAGCTCTTCGCAATGTGAGTATACAGTATGTGCTAATTGCGATGTCATGATATGTGATGTCATGATATCACACACCTAATTCTAAGCTTAACCCTAGGTGAACTATGTGGACATTTTGGGCTGAGCCCACTTGGGTTGTGTGAATGGTTATCAGTCACCACTCCAGGCCTGGCTCCAGAGGCAGCTCCCAGTCACACCAGTCACACCATCCGAGGTATGGTACACATGTTCTCCTTGGTTCCTTTCATTGGGTTCCAGATTGTAGTTAGTCTGGCATCTCACCACAGAGGTGTTCACAAAGGGGGACTTTAGTTCCAAACAACATAGCTCTGTGGATCATAAAGGTCACACACATGTGTGCATATATAAATTCTGTGTCACTTTCCTAAGTATACTTGCCTACTACCTTTTGCTTACAGCCTAAATTCCTTGCTGTATAGAGATATAGAAGCTTCCTTTAGGCAGTTTACTCAATGACATTCTCGTGCTTGCAGAGTTCCCGTTAGCTTTCATCAGTCTGACCACTGCCCCTCTGACTAATTTCACTAATGTCACGTCTTCATTCTCAGAACTGTCACTGACTGTATATATATATATTTTTTTTTTTCCCTCACCATTCTCTGTAAACTTTACACTGTCTACTGGGTGAAAATTTCAGGATCCAGGAGATGCCATAATCACCACGTCTGGCAGCAACAATCATGAGGCGTGTAAAATCGCCAAGGTCACACCTATTGCCCATTCTAAAGCTTTTGTCAAAAAGCAACTCAATCTCTTGACCCTGTCTGTGCGCTTCACGTATTGAGTCATAGCCACAAGACTCTTTGCTTGTAAACACGGGTCGTTGGTATTAACAAGCAGGTGTACCTATTAAATATATATACATAACAAACTGTCAAATATTCATTTATCTCAGTGCACGCATAATAACTAGCTGTAATAAATAAACTAGCTAATTTAATAAGTAAGCTAGCTGTAATAAATAAATAAAGCAATTGTCTGATTGAAACAATAGAGGGATGCTAATTCGAAGGGCATGCATATGTGGGTTTATTGAAAAAAATGTATTAAATATATTAGGTTTCCCTGTTTAAGCATTAGATTGCAATCCACTTACAATACAGACGGGAGTCTACTTTGGAGAGAAGACGGCGTTTTATAGTCCAAAGTGTAAAATAATAGATGTTAGCTCCACTGCTGCTGCTGTACAATTCAGGTTTGTTAAAACTCATGCTTCTACAGTAGATGGATTTAAACTGCTCACACATTTCATTTCACTCACTATTAAACAGAGGTACACAATACCAATATTCTCACAATTTTACAAAATTGCAAATATCAATTATATAAGGGGAAAAAAGATAATATTATTTAAGTGCTGTTTATAGTGAAATGAGACAGTCTCCCTCCATTATCAGCTCTATAGTCCTCAATTTGCCATTTGTTTTCCAAACCATTACCTTCACTTCATTAATTCCATCAGCTAATCATTTCTAGCGATTCAAAGGCAGGGGCAGCTAGCGAGTGACAGAGGAGGGTGCAAACCTATGATTTAATGTGTTCTCGGACAGAAACATTGTTCTGGGTTGCGAACCAGAAGAACAGGCTATGGCTAACAAAGGGTATTGTACAGTGCAGGCCTGTTCATTACCTCTTAAATTAATGAATCCCCTTGGTATTCTGGTCCAAAAGCTGTGGTGCTAACAAAGGATTTTAACAAATATGTTATCAGAAATATTAAATTTATCTATGTTTCATGGCCGGAAGATCACGGGGCTTGGAACACGTCCATTTTGTACATTTAATCATTAAGCAGTGTTGACTGTTTACATATGATAACATAATAGCATGTTAAATAACAATAAGGGGGGCTGGCCCCCAGCCATCTGGTAAAGGTGACAGTCGCATGACCAGTTTTATAGGCATTATTTTATGGTTAATCTATCATGTTACATTTTGGTTTGTCTTTTAACCTGGAGGTCCAGGTTAGTGCCTAGCCCTCGGTACAACTAACCTACCCCTGTGTTTTTGGCATCCTTGTTCAGCTCTGAAACGTCCAATTTTGGTTTCATTTTCCTTTTTTTAAAAATTTTACTTCAACCACTGTCTTCAAGTGAGTGTTGCGTTGACCCCAATGCCGACGAGAGCCCTTCCGTTCCCAGAAAAGATCTTTACAATAAACCTGTTTGTTACTGCTAAGCCTAGAGGTCACATGATTCTCTCCACAGTCCCGTCTTACATATGCATTTAATGAAAACTAAACAGAGAAACCTGATAGTATCTTTGATGATATTACCAGTCTGCATGTTTTAACTATGCAGTCTGCTGAGGCAACAGTAACGCATTGTTTTTACAGTATGAACTTAACTGATATTTTATAAGTAAAACAGGCAAAACCCACAGAAAAAGCTGACACAGCAGCATATCTAGGAAATCAAATGCAGACTGCAATCAGTGATGTAGCGTGTAATTAAAGCAGAGTTTCAGCCAAAGAAAATATATTATGTTAATTTTCACATTTCACAGACAATGTATTGCATATCCAACGCAACACAAACAAAGATTTTGTTTTTTTTATTGCAAGTCTGCAGAGCAGATTCAATCAACCGTGCTGTGGTCAGTTTTTTTTTAACAATCTCATAATAAGCGCTGTCAGTCGATGTGTTCAGCTTTTGAAAAGAAGTCAAACATTTCACTGTTTGTGTTTATAGAGGCCTGTAGTCTGCAAGCCCACAGCTGGTGGTCTACATTATAGCACCATGGCACAAAACTGCCAACACTCATTAAGTAAAAGACATTCGGATCCCACAATGTTAATCTTTTTATTTACGAACATGAAATCTAATGTTTTTGGGATTCTTGCTCTAGTAAGCATGCATAAAAAGATATTCAATTAGAAAAATATTGGTGAAATTCCCCATTTTAATGAACACTGCCAACAGCAATGGAGATGTTGAATTTAACTATGCTTCATAACTGCTGAAGCACATTCAGTGCCACATAACTAGATCAATATATAAAACGATGAAAAAAATGCATAACGTGTGGCGAAATGTGTCAATTTTTAATAGCCGTTTACGTTTAATTAGCGTATTTTTGCCTCATTTGATGCAGATACTTGCAATTTTTGTCTTTTGTATTCAGAGAGGTTTTTCTTATTCAAACCTGCAGCTCTCAAGTTAAATGTCAAAAAAAAATCTTGAAAGATATTTGTGAAGCTTGAATTTATCAACATATACCACTCATAAGCACTATAGTGTTCCTTTGAAAATGTCTGAAAACAAAAAAGTTAAAAGATATTGTGTGTAACTGAAAACTACATGTAAGATCACCCCCTGTGGCTAATCTAAAGTTAAAATAACACTTTAAACCAAAGTTTTGATACAGCAGGTATCTCAAAACCCTGAATTCATTCTTGTCAGGTATATAAGTCAGAACTCAACAGCATTTGGTGAAGGAGACAGAATCTTGACTGCTTAACTAAATAATGTGTTTGGGTTATTGGCGGCCACCAGTTCAGCGAAGCAGAAAATGGGAAATAAGGGCAGACCAGCTTACGTGAGTAGGAGGCATGGGCATCCATAGACACCTTGAGAAACCTCAATGAAGCATCCGGAACTGAGGAACAGAGCCACCTAGCTAATTATAGCTTGATTCATCGAACGAGTAAACTTGTATTTACTTTCATAGTAAATGTGTGTGTGTTCAAATACAGAAGAGGGGAAGGGGATGGAATGGAGAGCATAGATTTCTGCCACGTTCAGGAAGCTGTGCTTATTCACAAGTGAGAAGCATACCAACACCTTCATCACTGGAGACAAAATCTCACAGCCTAACATGGTCCTGGGCTATAATCCATGGCTCTGCGATAGGTACCTTGTCGAAAAACTGCCACATTCGGCAATTTTTAAGACTGGCTTTCTTTCCACCATTAAAATTATCGAATGCATGAAGAAAGGAACAAAAAATGTGGGCTTTCACTGAAGGCAAAAATTTGCATCTTCTGATTAATAATTAAAGACGAATACACTGCATTAATACCAGATGGTGCAATGTTTATGCAATGTAAATGTCTTGAATAAAAATGTACTCTACAAAGACAGGGAACAGATAACTCAATGCATTTAATGCAGAACCTCTTCTCTGCAAGACACTAATACTTCCCCACATAATCAATGCATGACATGTACCTGAAAACTGTTGCATTATTCACAGTGAGTCCTCCTGCCAACCTCACAGGCACAGTTTTGTAAAATTAAGAGGAATTAAGTGGGGCTGATATTTACATATTGAATTGGATGTGTGGATGGGATACAAGAGGAAAACATTAACCCAAAAAGGCGCTAGGCTGGAGCGTTTGCTCGGGGATGGATATCCATTTTGTATGGCAAGTACTCATGGTGAGCTAGATTACACTCAGCTCGGCGTAAACTGTGATTCAGAAGATACAAGAGGCCATGCATAAAAATGCATTTTGCTTTACAGACCTAAGCAGGGAGAGACATGTCGCTTGAAGATTCATTGACGGTTTCAGTGCGATTTCATCTCCTTCTCTCAAAGGGAATACAGAGGCTCTCAGTTTGGAGGATATGGGGCAGAGTGTACTGTACAAAATGATTTGTACCACACTGAGTGTTTACATCTCAGATTTTACGCAGCCCCATCCGTTTATTGAGGGTGATGTGCAATTCCACTATATTCTTCAAAGAATCCTCCCAAAAAATCTCTAACTCAGTTGCATACCGCTCATTATCTGTCATATTTTCACTATAAAAAATTGTTTAAGAAATGAAAGACTTTTATGAATTTTATGAATTTAAATCTGCTATTTAGCCATAAACCAGCTGTCAACTGTCTTATGAAAAAATACAAAAATGAAAGGGTGGGTGTTTTTTGTCAGAGGGGCATGACATTTTTGTTTTAGAACAAAAGGGTTTTTATTTTGGGACAGAAAATGGTGGTTATAAAAAGCCAAACTCTACACAAAAGCCTGTGAACCTTGGAAAAATAACTGAGCCTAAGTGTTCTCGTCCAAGATGCTTGTACGTGTGCTTACAATGCTGACTTAATTGGAGTATGTTTTTAGCCGCTGAATGCTCTGCCTTTTGCTAGCACTGTGAATAACAGATCTGAACCAGTGCCATGCTCCGGGCATTTTTACACCCCCACCCCCCCCCCCCATAAATTCCGAGGCCTGCGCCGAAGTTACATGCGAGGACCTTCTGCATAGCATTTGGTGAAACTGGTTTATTAATTATAAAAAAGTGTCCCATGCTGAAAGTTTAGCCGAGGCCTGTGCTGATATCATTCTTCTGGCATCTACACGCCTTCTGATTTATAATTCGCCCCCCTCTGGCAACAAAGGGATTATGCTCTTTAGTTGTCTCGAAAGGGTTTTAAATCCTTGGGTTGCTAGATGGAATTTGGCAGTGAGGTGCAGCCCGGGCTCGCGGGAAGCTGGCTGTGAAAGGCCGTGTGCCCATCCTTTGAGTCACTGCAAGACAAGACCTGCCTTCATAATAAACCAGCCCCCACCCTCCCCCCACAAGGCAGACCCCAACTTCAAATGGCAGGATGACAGCACCACCCAGCGCTCCTGTAAACATTTGGACGACCGACTTGGCTGGTCAGTATGACAATGCGGACCCAAGCCTTTGGTGAAGGATTTTTTTTGCTCATATCAAATTCCCCATCTTTTTTCGGGAATAGACAATCACAAAAGTGGAAAAAAATACAAGATACAGACAGGGTAAGGCCCAGTAGCAAGGTCAGTCTCACCGTAGGCCTCAAATCAAACCAATTAGTGTTGGAGAACCAGCTGGAGACTGTACTTCAGAGGCAGGCCTGAGTACCACAGATGCAACAGATCTGTTATCCTTGTTTTGAAATCCATTGATCTGATCTGTAAACTTCCAGGGCTTTCCTGGGGCAGCAAAGAGTTGGGTGTTTATGAAGCCTGAATGACCTGCTGTTGAATCCTTGAGTGAGGAGTTTCACCTGAAAGAGGAACCATCCTGCGAAATAGCGTGCGTCGGATTAAGCGTTTGTTAAATAACGTGTTTATCCTTTTTGGCACTAACAAGCATCTCAATGCTCCTCTGTGGTCAGCTATATTGATTTTGGTTTTCCTGTGTAAATCATATATGGTTTAAAGGTTTATGGTAGCTGGGACCTCAGTCAATTAGCTGTCCTTGATTTTTTAGAACATATACGGTCTCCCCTTCACCAAGGTGACTATGGAAATGAATTGTCTTTAATTCTCCAATAAATAAATTTTGCATGCTGTTTGTTTGTAGTTTTCTTCAATCAGACGAAACTAAACCTCTTGCTGCCATTAGCCACCTGCGGTGGTCAAGTATATTTACATCCGTGATGTCTTTCTCTGAGAATGCCTTTCTGCTTCCATAGCAACAGGAAGTCCTTTGGGACTTTAAGGAGGTGTCTGAGAAGGCTGAAGCAGCAATAGGCTTGCAGGTAGCTATACCTTTATTAACAGCTTTTTCAGATCCCACTGATTTTTCATCTCTAGCCCTTAACCAGAGGTGTCACAAGCCTGGGGCATTTGAGGCTGAAACCCAGAATCAATCCAAACGAGTCCCAAATTATTTCTTTAGCAACATATGTTCTAACAAGCATTCTCTCAGTTTAGTGACCCTCAGACAGTTTAGGTCTCTGGGCTAAGCCCCAGATGTCCTAAGATCCTAGCAATTCTCCTGCTAATACCACGTCTCATTATACCTTTCGCTCCAAACATTTATGCATATTCAATACAGACACCTTAAAACCAAATTATACAACTCAAATGTTTGAGTATGAATGAGATGGGGTCAAGTTCTCCTACCTTGTTGGAAGCGGAATTATGGAATACTTTTCTCGGTCATAGGTCACCTGCTAGCTCGGCACAGGCCGCTTTACCAGCTGGTAAACTAGGCAATAACATGATATATTTCACTCTTATTCACAGGCAGCTCGGGCATCTCCCTGCCGGGGGCCACTTCTCTCTGTGGGCCAACAGTCTTCAAAACCACATGCTGAAATGAAAAAACAATGTTTGAGGGTAACCGTAATCAATCATAATTAAATGTACATGTTGTGAATTTGTAAAGAGGTATTGAAGGCAGAAAGAATGGCTGTGCATGCATAGCAGCGAGTCTGTCTCTTCTCTCCACTGTGTTTTGTAGTTCAGTCCCCCTACTCTTTATTTTAGAGGGTCAGGACTGTATGAAATGGGGGGAACGTGTATCCCCCAATATTTAATTTGGCTTCATCTACCCGGCGCGCCCGGGGGGGGGGGGGGGGGGGGGGTGGGGGGGGGGGGGGGGGGGGGGGGGGGGGGGGGGGGGGGGGGGGGGGGGGGGG
>JAODJX010000041.1:12390624-12413994 GCA_026776945.1 Isichthys henryi
GAGACAATCAGGGAATCACACATGGGTAATTAGGGGGCGTGGCACACGGGAGGATCGGACGAGCAGGGCATCACAGTATGTCTGTTTGTGATTCATTTTGGTGTTCTTTATGCACTGGCCCCGCCTTTACATATTGCAAGTCTGGAACATTCTGCCTACGTGCAGTTAAATGCAGAGGGAAAACACATTTTTTTATTGAAAATCTCTCTGAATCACTATCTGAATCAGATTCAAATTAACTATAATTTAGTGCAACTAACATAACTGAAAGGTTACATTGTGGAAAGTTTTTGGACAGCGTTTGAATAGAGAACATTAAGATGTTTTTATAATTTTTTTCCCCCTAAATCATCTTGGTCACTTTGATTGGACGTGGGTGCGGAAAGATGGCAAGATTTAAACTGGAATTGTGTGCGTGTCACTGTGTTGTCACTGTGACAGTCCAGATTAAGGACTCTGCTTAAGAGTTTTACAGATGGGCCTGTCCCAACAACCTTCAGGCGCACGTCCTTACCCATAGCAGTACTTTCTACACCGTCGGCCCAGATCATTGGGTCCAGGGGAGGTAACACATATAAAAGTTTTAGAGGTCAAAACACAGCGTGCCATAGGGCTGTTTATCACTTAGCGCTCCGATGGCAAAGATGGCAGCATAAATGATCAAGCCAAGAAGATTATAACCGCAGCAGCTGGAATGCTGACATTATGAGGTAGAGGCCCGTCCCCCAGGTTTCACACAGGAGAAATGAGCGGCCGCTGGCGCCAAGGGAACCGAGGCAGGGCTGTCGACAAGCACGGCGCCAGGTTTCCTGGAGGTTGGCAGTGACGCCATCTACAGTGAGGCAGCGATATCACACGCGGCGAAGAGGCCTGTGCAGTGAGGGGCTGGGGAGGGAATGAGACTCAGGCATCATATGCAGAAACAGTAGCAGGAAGAAACACTCTGGAGGGGTGGGGGGCGTCTCACCTGGCTGGGACTGCCTAAGGGGCGTGAATGAAACCAGCTTCTCTGCCAAAGACAGTCATCCCACACAGTGGTAAATTCCCCGACGACTCATATCGATGTCACCTTGGATAATGTTTCTATTAAATATGCAATCACAATGATATGAATATCATTAATACTCTACACAGCAGCTTTCTTTTTTAAATGTAATCTGCTGTGTGGGCAAGTAATGGTAAAAATGAAAGAAACTGAATCCATAATGGCAGCAAATCCGCCCGACCGCTTCGGTTTAGCGAGCATCGTGTCGTTCCCACGCATCTCCACATGCCTTTCATTCTGCTCTAAGTTAACCTTTCGGGTGCAACATCACCAAAAAGAATGACAAACCACTGTCTCTCCGCCACTAAAACAACGTTTGACAAATCTCGCTTCAGCCATGATTTAATCCATCCATTTTACCCCGACAAAGTGAGAATTTATGCGACAATGGAATGGCTTTTGGTGTGAAATGGATTACTTTGATATGCCTATTAAGTGAATGCATCTCGACTGCTGAATAGCGTAGTAATGCAGAACATTAAACATAGAAGATGGCTCAAATAATGTTAAGTGAATTAATGTAGCCATTTAGCTAGGTCTGAGGAGTTTGGTCTTAACGCTGCTATTCTTGTGATAGTGCAGGAAAGACAATCATTAATGCCACTCATTACTTTTTCTGCCGTCACTGCGAAAGATTGATGCCGTATAGCACACTATAACAATACTATATATTACTGCATATTGGGTTTTACTCGCTGGAGTGTGTATGTTAGCAGCTAATGCAGTATTAATATTATTGCAGCAATATTGTAACATAAATATGTGTGGTTTGGGGCAATAAAAATGAACGATAACCCATAAGCAGCACATTATCCAGGCTGGTACTTGCCCTGATGTTAGCTATTGACCCTTGTTCCCACTTTCATGTGGAGGTTGATCATTAATCATAGCATAAGAAAAATTGCATATTTTGAGCTGATTGGATTTGGCCGGCGTTCAGCATGGCAAGGCGCCACCTGATGTTCAGCGGCAGATTGAATAACTTTAACGAACCCTGCCCACACGCACACACACACACACGGACAGTCACATGCATAAACTTTTTCTGTAAGGTATCTTGGCTCTATTCTGCTGATAGTGTTCACAGGAACGGTAAAGGTGTGTGTGGCCAGGATTAATAGGATCCTTTATCGTAATACTAAATACTTAGTGCTTGCAGCAGAGCATTGTGGGAAGCTAAGACATCTACTCATCTTTTTGGCACACACCTGCACGTGCCCTTTTCGCCGCTGCATCCCGATGAAAGGGTAATCGTGGAAACTCAGATACAGCGTCTATTACGTGTAGGTCGTAGACGAGGTTGCACTTAGGTTGTCGAATCAAAAAAGTGTGATACTTGCATGCATGTTTAAAGGTGCACTTCTTCTAGATAGCTGCTTATAATGCTAAGCAGGACATTTGGTGAATAGGTCACTTAATATTCTACCAGGGTAGCCCTACAGCAGCAATGGAGAGAAAAGAAATACAGTGTCTTTTTAAATACATATATGCAACCCCCACCTAATAATATTTGATATATGATTATCATTAATATGCAGCACAATAATTATATTCAAACAATTAAATGCCCAAAAAAAAATTATTGCCACAGAAGGAAATATCAGATTAGATAAAACACTGAATTAACAGCTTCTGAGCAGTTCCATCATTTAGCTCATCTTTCAGTTTGGTAATATACAAAAAATACCGAGTTAATGTACAGTATATGGTCAAACGCATGTGAATGTCAACTTAGCCAAAATCTCATTCCCAACCCAACGAATTTGTGTGAAGTTGTCCTCCCTCTTCCTTGCCGCTCGAATAGCCTCGGCTCTTCTGGGATGCCTTTCCATTAGATGTTGAACACTTCTGATGGGATTTGTTGCCATTCAGGTTGGGTGTTGATGTTGGGTGTTCGGGTCCCTTTCTGAGTTCGTATGACTTCGACTCCACAGCAGAACTTTCTTCCAGATGCTTCCGCTTCACAATCACGTCACGTGCGGTTGACCAGGTCAGCTCTAGCAGGGCAGAAATTTGGTGAAATTTGACTTGTTGGGAAGATGGCGTCCTACGATGGAGTCAAGTTGAAAGTCGCTAACCTCTTCTGCAAGAAAACCTGTTCTGCTGTTTGTTGCTATATATCGTATGACTCTGTGCTTAATTATACACCTGTGTCAGCAATGGATGTGGTTTAATTAGGCAATACCTGTAATCAATAGAGGTGTCTGTATACTTTTAGCCAAATAGTGTGAGACGTAAATCAATGCCAAAAGAATCGAGATGTCATGGTGTCTCACTGCAGCCTTCACAGGGTATCATGGTCCAGGATATCACTGATCACTCCAAGATAATGTACTGTAATCTCCTGCAATCCTGTTGGAGGTTATTCCTTCTAGAACCCCCCCCCCCCCACCGGTCCAGATACAGCCCAGCATGCTTTGGGATAAAGAGGGCTCTGGCCCTCCTCCTTGACACAAATCAGACCATGTCGCCACGCTGTCGGAGCTGAGGGTATGTTCTCGTATCCACGGTCACCCGCATGGCGACTCTCCCAGCCATCAGTATGAATGTAGGGACCTGCTGCGGGGGGTTGCATAGCACCCCGGTATGTGAGTCACCTTGTCATGAGCCTATGGTCCAAACACAGTGACTCCCTCCCAAAAAAAAGGTATTTGGTGGATATCCAAGACTCGAGGTCAGTGTGACATGAAGCAGCAGCATATGCAGTCCTAGAGACCAAGTTTATCACTAGGAAGCTCTTCAGCAGGTTGTCCTCAGCTAGCTGCACCAGGTTCCCCGACTGTGGTATGTATGCACCCCTGTGGCAACTTGGCATCGCCCAAAATGAGGACGGCGTTCCTCTCCAGTACATCCCTTGTCCTCTTCTTCTTCACTACTTAAGTTTGTAATTTTGGCTTCACCATGCTCCTAGAGGAATAAACAAACACCGCCAACCTCCGCAATACAAATACACGCACACACACATTTGTATATCTAACGTCCCATAGGCATTGAATTAATAATCTCTGTCCTCCAACCAACAGCACAAGGGGAAGAAAAAAACGTATCACAAAGTTTTGGCACAAAAATATTTCGCTAAAGTTGTACTGCAAGTTTTAGAAAATGTGTCCACGCACATTGCTGATGTCCCTCTGCATGATCTAAAGATTGTGTGACCATGGCTTACAGCCCGTGACATTAGATATTCCCACTTAGCCTTCTCTGGGAAGGTCACCCACATCTCAGACAGAGTTACAAGGCACACAGGAATGAAGCGATGTTGCATCCGCCTGTGAGCCTGACAAAATCCCCATGAATGAGGTTTCAGCTGCAATGACTGCTTGTAAAAACAAGCCATCGACCCGATTAGATCTCAGCACCTTCCCGGAACCGATAAGTGTAAATAGACTTGCTTATGAGTCCAAAATCCTTCAATCAGATATCAGCCTGGCATACAACACGGAACCGTAAACTCTCAATGTAATTATAGTAGAAAATAAGAGCAAAGCCTTCCTGTACAGATGTGCTTAAAGTGCAATACGTGGTTAATTATTTTTTTCCTTTTGAACAATGAACAAGTCATGAAATGATAAAGTTTCAAGCAGGAGGGCGAAGACTGATTCTATAAAGCTGCTTATGAAAACAATGTCCGTCTCCGGTGATGTGTGTTTGAGGCTGTCATGCAAACAAGGGTGGGGCAGCGTGTTTTTTTAAACAATCGCCGAGCAAGGTGTAGCTTAGTCCCTACAGCTCATTTGAAGTCATTCCTGCTGAAACTGTCACATTATTTTGGGTCCCTCTCGCCACTCCAGTTCCTTGCTATGTGACAGCTTGAAGCAGTGGAATCAAACGCGAGAACCAGTGTGGTAGGAAAACATTCAAAATGCAAATTGAAATTCTCTGTTATTCACCCCCACCCCCCCCCCTAAAAAAAAGAGAAAGAAATGAGATTGACTTTTGAGGTCAAGTGTTTATGCAGCATGTTATATATGCTCTCAAAATAAGTAAACCAGAATGTTATATCAAATCATAAATACCTCAAGTAATATGTTGTACTTCTGTTTACAGTCAGTCAGCTGAAAACTAACTTTTTGTTTTAAAAGCATGTATTAATATCTTTGCATGCGTAGCATTTTTTTATGTAAAACATTATCTGGAGAATACCTTAAAATTCGTGGCTGCTATACCTCAGCATATGTGCAAAATTCTGTCTGTGTAAACTCCAAAAAAGGACAATGCGATATGACAGTAATATAAAACCAGAATATGCATTACAACAATGACACTATAAAATACAACACAATGTCGTACAGTTAAGTACCATAACATTCAGATAATCATGATGGTCAAGTAGAAGTACGAGAGTGAGTACAGTCAAAATAACAACAGCAACGACTTGAACATCAACAAGAACAAGAACATCAACAACATGAACACCAACAACAACAAGAACATCAACAACAAGAATATCAATAACAACAACAACAATAATAATAATTAACAATAAATTGTCACCAGCTTCACAGTGGCAAGCATTAAAGGATTTAAGGAAGGTGCTTTTCTGGATGAAACTGCATGCTTTGGTTTTATACTCTTTGGCTTTTCCGGGTGTTCTATTCTATTCAACAAAGCAGCAACTGATATTATGCTGTTTTTTAGCAGGCAGAGGAAGCTGCACTCAGCTCCCATAGAAAGATGTCAAGGTGCCATTTAGCAGCTGCCCTGACCTTTGTCGTGCCGTTAGCATGCATGAGAATGCTGTTTCCAGATGCCACGTCGGTGGTACTTTAATCTCTGTATGCATGACCGATTTAAAGATTTCCTGCTTACCTCCATCTTCCCGAAAGCGACGGCCTGATAGCCTTTGACAAGTCCCCATCCCAGGGGACTCAGAGGTCTGGGAAGACATCAGTCACGTGACTCAGGTGTACGTCTGGAGTCACCTTGGTTCTGTCGCAGCGAATTTACGGGCCTGGGGTAACTACAACCGCCCAGCTTCTGGGAACACTGGGGCCCTCTCTGCCGCACGTGCATGCGGTTTCCTCACATCCTTATGCTAATTCATACGCAAAGGAAGAAAGCCCCACTGCACATGTGCACTCCGGGCCACTGTGAGTATACAGCTGGAGGCTGAGTCATTAAGACGCCACCTGTTTGGTGTCGGCCTACACCCTTAAGCGACGCGAAAGTAACGAGCGGTTGCCGTGTGACCGTCGGCCATCTTATTACCGGCAAGCTGGAAGGGCACCCTCGAAGGCGCCAGCGGACCCGCTAGTGATTTTGGAGATGCTTTTCACTTCGGATGCTTGCTGTACGATTATTCAGGGCAAGATAGCAGCTGTCTGGCAAACGATGATATTATACAGAGAGACATCCATAGAGCATCCTATTTATACAGCTGGATAAACCGGCTAAAGAAACGCAGGTTACCTGAGAATAACCTCCTCGCTCGCACAGCGCTGTGGCCCTTCTGAGCTCGCGGCCATGACCTTTTCCGCCAGCCGCGATTCCCGCCGCAGGTCTTCATGGACGGCTTGATCTCGCTGTTCGTTTTCATGTGGGGCGTCTTCGGGAAATTAAAGGTGAACTTCACGGGTGGGTTTCAAAATGTGAGCGTGCTGGAGAAGAATCCTGACATCTTCAAAATGCCACCAGATGAATATGGAAACTGGACCATCATGGCAATAATGTTTCAGCCCATTTATTTAACGCTTCTGGGGAGGGGAGCGTGATGACGAATATTCTCCGGAACTCAACAATACAATAGTATTAGCTGGCCTCTGCCAGCATAGGTCTTAAGAGATATTTTAACCGCTCAGACATGCTTACAACGTACTGCTTTATAAGATTAGACGACGGCTCCAAGTCCATAGACCAGGGGTCAAATATGGTCCATAGTTCAATATTCCCTGTACAATGCAGAGTACATACAAGTTAATGCTATTGTTTCTTCTGTCTTTGGGGACACTGTTGGACAAATGTGTGCAGATGTTCTACCCATAAGAGCACGTCAGGTTATGAGAAGCAGCCATTTTGCACAGCTTAATCCCCTTTCAGGACGTAGCTAGGAGCCACTGGATTAAATGAATAAAGTATTTTAGCCCAATTCACTAAATTGCTGCATTAAGTCATTTTATTGATTTAATAACATCCCCATTAGTGCTGTCTTGGAGTCACCTCCCCAGGTGACATATCTTAAGGGTGGCAGCGTCTGGCAGACGGGCAGCAGAACCTAGTGATGTCTTTAGTTCCTTCCTGTGCCCGTGAGACTCTTTGGACTGCGACAGGCTATTTTTGGAGGTTAAGATGAAGTGTGATTGTCTGCAGTGGGTGAAAACACAAAAAAAAGTGGAACGCAGGCTGCACTTAGGCCATGGATTAATGTTGGTGCTTTGAATGCGTATATCACAGAAAAAGATTCACTGTCCACACTTCCCGTCTTTTGCTCATCTGTTTCCTCATTGGTGTGTCTATGGTTACGGGATAACAGTAACCCGTCTGTGCATTCCTGCTGACACTCAGTAAATATCATGTGGAAGTCATGAGTAAATGAATATCTGTGGCTGCTTCGGTGTGCCAGGGACGACTCCTTGCTAATTCCTGTCAGAGAGCTGGTGGCATTATGCTTCCATTTGCCTTTTGAGCATAAATAATCTTTTGACAGAGATGATCCTGCTCACATGCTCACAATGAATTCCTGCCAAGCTGTTCTATTCGGGTTGAGGTCAAGTTTCTCTACCGGTTTCTCTGCACTTATTCTCCACAAGCTACTGATTCATGGTCGGCGATTCCTATGGAAATTCCATCCAGTCGATTGGCAGGCTTTTGGCTTATTGTACAGTAGGTCCCTTTAAGAGGACTGCGCAGCAACTTTTGATAGTCAACAGAAAAGAAATGATTCATTCACCTTCCAAGGGCAGGTAAAAATTTTTTCCTATAAAAAAAAACTCACTGAATAAATGGTATTATGATCAGAAAATATTTTCGTCAGTATTATCAGTGTTCTTTATGAAATTAAAGCATGTCCTTGGTTTTAATTTTGAAATAAATGCATTTGCATGAATTTCATTGCATAGACCTAAATGTTATGCTGGATTACAACAACAAGATGGTGAATATTTAGCTTCTGTAGTTTGGCTATGCTGAAACTCTTTGGAATCACACGTTTCCAATGCAACCAAAAACAATTAATGAACCAATAGGGATTCTGCACTGCTAATTAATTTAACATTAATCTAATGTTAAAGTTGCTTGCTTGTTGATGTAGCTGTGCTGAGGAGCTTCCACGGCAAGCCACAGTCAGCCTGGTTTTACTCTTTCTTTAATTACAAAAGTCTAGCAGGCGATCTGGCAAAAGTCAAATTGACCAGACCTTTGTGGTACTTTAGTCTTCATTCAAAGGTATCTTCTTAGGTTTGAAAAGTCAATTGCACCTGGTAGCCAGCAGTAAAAGCTGTTTGACGGTTTGTTTAAGGTGCAAATACCCTTCCAGAAGCTTGGTAACTTGAATAAAGGCAAAATCTAAGAAAGCAGCAACCCACTCAAAACAGAAGCTAACTCAATTGCACTGCATCTCCCCGGCCTGCCTTTACCTTTCCGGTATTCCTGAAAGCGTGGGAGGGGACACAAAGAGGAATAGGGAAGGGAACAGGACTTTTTCCACAGCAGAACCTGAGCGCACCGGGCCGCAGATTAAACACCCGGCTCTGGCTGTCAGCTTGGCCGGCCACCACCGCAGCCTCCGATTACAGGCCCCAAAACATACGTTTACCGTTGTCACAGCTGTCATGGGCATATCTGAGCACAGCACCTAATAGGCCATGCTATGGAACACAGCCATTTGCTGTCTGTGATGGGATGCCGGGGAGAGGCGTGCAGATGGCTGCCTGGGAATGCTGTACATGATCTGGAACATTCCGGAGCATCCACGGAGATAACTGAACTCTCCCCATACGTGCAGTCCTCTTTCTGCTTTGTGTGGGCATCATAGCAGGCACTTGGAGTAATAAAGGTCTTAATTATGGACAGTGTGGACAATGCTGGGCAGAGTTCAGCGTGTTTTGTGAATCCAGGTAAGATCCACGTTCCGGAATACAGATGGAAAATCTACTTTTCATTTACAGTGTTTTTTCATGTTTGTTTCTTTTCAGTGCTTGTATTTGATTCTAGGCCCAGTTTTTAAAAGATCCATACAAACTCAATTCATTTTATGCTTCAGACTTATATATTTAGACACAATAATGAACACATTAGGTTTCACCAGGACAAATAATTTATTGGTCTGCTGCAATCAAAAAAGAATTATAGTAAAACAGTGTCTTCAGGCGTTCTGCCACTGCCTTCTCACAAATACTGATACATAAATGTCAAAATTGTCTAGGTCGTCTCATTAAGCCTGAGGTGTAGACACAGAAATGATCGTGAGCCAGTGACAATAAAAACGCCACGTGCACTCTGTGAGAGGGGAAGTGGCAGGAGGGGGGTGACACAGATCGATCAGCTCGCCACTCCTCAAACAGGGATCCATACGGCTATTAGCAGCCCATTGTCTGAGGCTTCATCTGTGACAGGGACATGTCTTCGGTCCGGGCTGCATTTACCAAATGAAGTGGACTCGCGGCCTGATGTTGCGGGGAAAGCCATCTGTAGTAGGACTCCTTCAGGGTCGCTTAATCCATCTCCCACTTTGCCATGCCATGACTCTGTTGTGTATTCTGCATCAGTTAAAAAGCCAGATGCATTCTAATGTATGGAATGAAAGGTGAAATGAAGTCCTTCCATTTTTTATACAAATGGAATAGCGATTCTCAAGGGGAAGTAGTATTTTTGCCTATTCCATCCAACTCTCCAGGGAACAGACAGGCGCGAGGGTCACGGTGCACTTCCAGAGCATTTGGGGGCTCAAGGGCCCGACAGCAGTGTCAGTTTAGCCAGCTTGTCGGAGTTTTACTGACACAAAAATGTTCTAAGGGGAAAAGGAAACATTGTAGAGGAGGCGGGTCCAAGCAACTAGAGGAGGCAGGACCAAGACATTTGATTGGTTGGCTCCATCGTCTCTAGTTGCGTGGACCCGCCTGTTATCACTCTTAACCAATCAGTTTTCCTTCTGCAGAACCAGAATATAATAATTCTGCAGAATATACAGCTACTGTATATGGCAAAGTCATCTATACTGTGTCTCTCTTAAGAAACCTGAGCTTGCAGAACCAGGTACCCCTGTGGATTCCTCACATATTGGCAGACGCTGGGAGTTTGTTTTGTCGGTCACTAAAAGGTCCTTCCTAATTTATGCACGCGTGAGAAACAGCTGCGTCGCTGACTTGGAGAGAGGTACAGAGGAGCAGAAACCTCGATACTACGTGGTCGCGTCGCCAGCAGATACAAAGAGGGACAGATGGACGGGTCATTCACAGCCGTGGTGAGAAGAAGGAGATGTTCGGCACGTTTTCAACGCGGCCCGTACAGTAACATTCATCAAAAACAGTAGGGGGGTGATGGGTGGGAGGGGTTTAGATAAGCACTTTTTTAAAGTCATTCTCAATGAATTGCATTTTCCATTTCTTTTTGTTTTACCCCGTCGTCTAACATTGGTGTTATCAAAAAGAATCTCCCCCTTTACAGATCGTAAAATCACACGGGCTGGGGGGCGGCGGGGGGTAGCTAGAAGTTCTGGCCCCCTGAGAAAATGTCACCTTCAATATTTGTCGAGCTGTGGGGGGAGGAGATTTCAGCAAATGGAGGGGACCCCTGATCCTGCCAGGGAATCCGTGCCCCTCCCACAAACACACGCACGTGGGCCCACAGAGAAATGCTTCTTCTCCAAAGACATGCAGAGTGACAATATACTGAAAGGGACACTTGCACAACACAGTATTTTCTGTGCATTAATCAAATACATGGACCCACAGAAGGCAGCAGATTCCCTTATAATATCTAACACTGACAAAGCAGCGAGGTAATAATGGACCTCAGGAAAATGGCTGGGATTTTGCTGCTGCCCCAGAACACAACAGTCCTTTGAATGGTACAGCTCAATACATTATTTATAAGCATTGAAGTGTTGGATGCCATTAGCAACATTTTTGTGTGAAGTCTGTGTCTCCGCCTGAATGCCAGGTCATTCTGAACAGTTGCTGATGAGATATTTTATTCTGTAACGACTGACCCATATTTCTTGTATTTTTGTTCTGGCTTGGGCTGTGATCGCATCGAAAAGTTACATCACATTTCAGCAGATGAACCATGTTAGCAGAGTCGCTAACTTATCAGTTCTACTGGTTTGAGTGATAGCTTAGCTACATTCGCGCAAGTATAAATAAAGAAGTGCATACGTTGGCTTTACCGTGATCCCAATGTAAGCACTTCACCTTGCTTGCTAGCCCTGCATAATATACTAAGGCAGGTTCGCTCATTTGTGACTGTTCTACGCTGCAGATTACTTAAGGCAGCTCCCTCCCAACGTGCCCCGTTTATCCATCACGGGGCTGACGCCCACTACGGTGACCGGGCGAGCGAGAGCGTCCACCCGTGGTGGCCATGCCAACGATTGTGATCGATGGTTTTATCTATAACATACTTCATATGGCCTCGCTTTGCCGCTAACCTTGGCGATGCCTCAGTAAACAGACACACGAGATCCTGAGATGAGCTCCGACCGAGCGAAACCGGACCACTTGCAATTCATTTTCTTTTGTGTACCGAGAAAGGATGTACGGCACATTTGTGTTTTGCCATCTACAGAAATTTGGACCCTTGTAGACCACTGTGGGTGAAGGTAAATGTTGGGCTAACATCACGCTTCCTATCAATGAGTTATTACTGCCGGTGTGGCGCTCTCCCAGGAATAAGCGGCCCTGTCTACATTACCATGCTCCTAGATTTCATAAAGAAAGGATGTTCTCCCTCAAATACATATTACTTTTAAAATATACAAAACAGAGGCAGAAGCCGTTAGCTAACACCAGCATCATGTCTGGCCAGAGAGGTATGGTATGGACAATGTGCTTAAACCTACATATATGTTATCAATATCAAGGATCTAATAATGAGTAGCTTACATTTCAGTTCTTCTTGGACTGCTCTTATAAAAGTCAGTGTGTAGTGGACCGTTCTTCAAGAAGAAAAGCCTCTGGTTCTTTGTGTGATGAAGGAGGTAGACAAGCACTGTAGTTTGCAATCTGTGTTCTAAAACTTCCGATTAAGATTTAACTCATCTGTTCCAGGAACAATTCTACTGGTCTACATCGCTTTATGCTGCCTTGGTCTCTTACGTTCTCTGAATGCTCTTAGTGTTGCACTCTGTCTGATAATTCATTTTAATAGTTGTCTTAGTATCTTACTCTGTTTGAAAGGTGTTCTGTAACACCGGCCCTAATACTGAATACACTCTGTTTGATTCCTTGACAGCTACACATATGTAGCATGCTATTTCACTAACTTTGGTCAAAAGCATCTGCTAACTAAACGTAAATGTTTAGATCTGGTCATTGGGGAGGAAGTGGGGAGCATTTGACTTCATCCTGGGATTCACTAAACCACTCATGAATTTGATTATCAGTGCAGGCACCATCATGTTAGAATGCAGACACATCATGAGAGAACAGTGTTTGCCCCATAGCATGCACCTGCTACTATAAAATAGTCTTTCACATTTGTTCCTATTATATGTGTTGAAGGGGGTGGGGGCATTAGGGCTAATTTGGTCACTACCAATGTTGAACCCAAACCTATGGCCTTGTAAAAATGCAAAGCAATCATCAGACATAACCCTTCTACAATATGGCTGCCCATACTATCACAACATTGCAGGTTGAAGGCATTCTTTGGGTTTCCCAAATGTCAGTCCATCCACATACAGGAAACAGGACAAAGGGTCACTCAACCAGACCATATATATTTGATTCCATTTCTCTGGGATTCGGGTTTTTTTACTTGTTACACCAGGTTATGCATCACTGTGTACTGGCCTTGGATGCAAATTCTCAACAGCGGCCCTACAATCAGTTTAGAGAGTCTCAGGGTGAACAAACTGGGTCGCAGGGTTTCCAATTCTGTTCGGTGCTAATTGACAAGGCTGGATGTTTGCACTGCTTATCCTGCTATGTGTCCAGCTCTCACTATCAATGAGCTTCACATTTTTGCTGATGTTACCCCTTGTCTGTGTTTTTAATATGCTGTCATGATGTTTCAGAATGTTCCTCCTGACTTATTACATAATTTAGCAGTTTTCCTGACCCGAGAATCTGCAGTTCTGACACTGACTATTTGGTCTCTGTTTGAATGCTATTAGCTGTCTCATCAAAATCGTGCTGATTGTCAGAGCTCTTTTATAGTTGACTTGTACTTGGCATGCGACTTAACATGACCTGACTCTGTAACCACGTTTGTAATTGCGATTTTGTTACTTCAAGGTTAAAGTCTTTTCTCATCGCGTGTTTCCCTTGTTTTGTTCGACTCTGTGCATTCAGGTGGAGATGTGAGGACAGTGCAGCTGGTGTGATGTCTGCTCCAGATTGTCCAATATGTTGGAGCACAAACCAAGGAATTGTTGATGCGTACAGTCCAAGGCTACGCTAAGCCATTTTAGTTGGTTATATTGCTTTCAGTGTAAGTGCACTGCCCTGTGTCTGGTCTCTGGGGAGCATGTTTGGCACCTAGGGATGACTGGACAACAGGCTGTTATGCTACCGCCAGCAGGGTCCAGGCAGGTCACCGGGGAACAGATGAGAGCACCACGTGTTTAGGGCACCATGGCACAGTTCTTGGCCAATACTGTGGCGGCTAGCACTTAGCAATAGCAGTAGCAAGCTTAGCAGCAACAAACCGTGAGGCAAGGGAGGGGAAACCTGGCTAAATAATGCCACCAGGAACCAGCTTAGTGGAAGGGCAGCAGAACCATGTGCTGGCCAGCTCAACTAGCCTCACTGAGTGCTACAAGAGCCTGAGAAGCCTGTTAGCTAGTTCTAGCAGAGGTAACAAAATAGGTTTCCTGCAGGTCTAGAAGTACAAGTGCAAGACTGCTTATGTGTAAATAGTACTGAGGGCATCCATATTTAAGAAAAGACTTAGAGACTATAAGTTCTATAACAGGAACTGCATGTCTCACTGCAGACATACAAGGATATGTATAGAAATGTTCAAATTACTGCGTACGAAGCAGACCTTAAGCCGGCCATTAGCTGCTGGCTGACAGTCTGGCAGCTCTGATACTCAAACTTTTAACCAGACCTGACTGAATAAGGCAAGAGGCCATGAACATCTGGTTCTTGATTTCCAAAAGACGGCCAAATGTACTCATGTGAGTTACTGAAACGCCTGTTAGAAAGAGAATGGAAGCCAGTGACCTCAACTAAAAACCAACCATTTTCTGTAACCACGTGTCTTTGTCAGCGTCCCAGAGGGTACAGAGCCTATCCTGGAAGCTATGGGTACAAGGCAGGGAACAACCCAGGATGGGGTGCTAACCCATCGCAGGACACACTCACACACCATTCACACCTATGGGCAATTTGGTAACTCCAGTTAACCTCAGCATGTTTCTGGACTGTGGGGGGGGGAGAACCACAGTACCTGAAGGAAACCCCACAACGACACAGGGAGAACATGCAAACTCCACACACACGGAGCCCTGGCAGACACTGTAAACCAACAGTGCTAACCGCTGTGCCACCATGCCGTCCCCTCAACTGAAAACATCTTTCAAATCTGTCACTTAAATTATTAGTGTTTTGCCAAATAAATGTCATCAGCCTCTCTTCAGAGGGCACGTCGTACCACTCAGGTTAGCGTGTCTGTGTGAGATTCCAGGCACTTAAACAAGCTGGACCTTTTTCTGTCCGACGCAAAAGCTCATAAATGTGAATCTCCACTGCACCAACTGCCTCGAAATTGTTTTTTTTAGCCACTACTCCATCTACCCACGGCGGCTCCGTTTTAAGATGGGGTCCTGCACCTGTCTTTCAGGGCCCGGTAGGTGACTGATGAGCGATTCATCGAGCCCCATTCGCTCTCCCCGTCCGCGGTGCTCAATGAACACTTTCAAATTCCTCACATTTCCTGGCCTTATGCTTGGAAGCAGGCGTATCGAAGGTCACAGCAACGCTGCAGAAAATGACGGATCCGTCTCGTGGAATTCTTTGCCTTTCGCTTTTTTCATTTCTCATCTTCTCACGGACGATGGCCCATCCATACCTTTATCCTTCTGTTTAACACTTTCCGACAGCGAGAGGGAGTTTTTAAAATCGCCCTGACGGGAGACATTTTTTTAAAAGCTTCAGCCACTCTTCTGCAGACAATATCGTCCGACATGAACCCCCCCTTCACTTCAAAGACAGCGGCGATCGTTTTTAAGCTTATGAATTTTCGTTAGATTCAATTAATCGTGAGAAATGTAACGCTAACGGTAGGAGAGCCGAATCTCACCCAAAAATATCCATCATCAAATATCCATTATTAAGGCCTTTTACAAAATTTGTTGAACTGCACTCAGTGCTGATCTGTGAAAATTTAATGGATGCCACTTGTGCAGATACCATTACATCATAATGTAGCCACAGGCAAGGACGGCACCACATGAAATACCCTCATGCAGTCCTGTGGAGACCATTGGTAGTTACATCATGGCCAGCTCATCTGGAGCGCCGAGCCTACAGGTGAACAACTTAATGGGTGGTACATTTTTGGGAGGTGATTAGATGTTTCCTGCTGACCTGAGTAGTGGGATCCTCATGCCTCCATCACCCCCTGCAGTGACAGTGACGTGAGCGCGGGAGGAACGGGGGCAATGTCATCTGTAACGATACTGCTACACGTCGGGATTATGTCAGCAGTCATGTGGGCCTGTTTATCGAGCCTCTGACTTGGAGCAGTCATTCAACTGATCCTCGGTGTAGGAAATGCCAATAATGAAAGATGGTGTGGCAATAATCCTCTCAGAGGTGCGTAGAAAGGACATCACCCCCCTCCCCCAACGCCCAAGCCCTGCAGCTTATCTGGGCGGCAGTGTGAACCCTAACCCCCATGTTTTCTCTGGAAGCCACCTCAGAAGTAGCAGACAGTTCGCCATGGAGCCCCGCACTGCATTCGCCTCGCCACGCTGTTTACCGCGTCGAAAGAGGATTATGCGGATATCCTCTTAATTTCCGATATGTGACACCTCAGTCACCTGCGATCGTTTTACGCTGTTTCAGTAGCAGAATGTTAAGCTCTAGTCATTATAGAGCTGCTCCCAGTAAAGGTACAGCGGGTTCTCCAGAGGCGAGGTGGGAACAGAGCGTGGAATGAACTGATGACCCGTGACCGAAAATGCACCGTCGAGCACCTTTATAAAAACAGCAACACAAAAACAACACTTGCGGCCTTATTCAAATTCCTCTAGAAAAGTGCCAAAGGGTTATGTAATATCTGAAACTTATTTTAAAGCATAAAAAACACACAAACACTCAGGTCTTGCTCCTGCTCTCCTCGCGCCTGAATCCAGTCGTGACTCTTCAGCTGATTTCAATATGCCTTAGATGAGGGGTCAAACAGTTGGTATGAGGTAAGTTGGAAACAAAGGACAGGCCATGCCAAACAAGGAACTGCTGGAACTCTGAGATAGAAGTATTGAAAGGTAGAGATCTGAGGAAAGCTATAAGAAAACTTGAATGAGTGTCCCTGAGGGCACTGCCTGGCCCATCATCTTCAAGCAGAACCGGTCTGGCACCAGCGAAGCCGGTCTCTGTGATGTCTGAGATTGCTTTAAAAGACCTGCACTGATTTCTGGCTGAGACTGGAAGGAAATGGTGACTGTTAATCTGCTTTACGATTACTTCATAAGCATGGCTTGCATGTTGGGAGGGCGGCAAGCCACTGCTGAAAAGAATCTTCTTTGAAGAAACAATTAATGGAGGCTGTCTGCATGTTGGCAAAGTTTCTGATTGGATGAGAAAGACGCAAAACATTTTGGCTTTGAGCCAATGCAATATGACACGCCGGCCCACTGTTGTTGGTGAGGTTTGCTGGTGACACCATCCTGAGGCAGCAAGGACAGCAATGGATGGCACAAAATATGATGAGATCCAGAAGCCGAAGCTGGCCCACTGCCAAGGAGCAGGGTCGCTAGGGTGCGGATTCACATTTTAGCGGGACGGTGATCCAAAGTGTGAAGCATAAATGACAGACTGTAGTACGAGGGAAGCGAAGGTGTTTGAGGTGTCCACTCAAATGCCAGACCTCAACCCCCCTGAAAACACACAGCTAAACAAAGACTGTAATCCACAGATGGACCCCAGCTGACACGTTAGAGTTGTCTTCCACTGATGTCATCGAGTTGTGCAAAGCTCATAGACGCTTATCCAGGGTGAATCACAGGTTAAGGCACAAATAAGCCTGTGCCACCTGAAAAATACTGACTCAATGCTGAAAGAGTTTCACAATCAAACCTCCTTCAGTTTTCTTAAGTGCTTTAACACGTGTCAAATCTTTGTACCACGAATTGCCAATTTTCATCTAGGATGTGCAAGAATGTATGTATCTGTGGGCATGTGTCTGCATAAGCTGAGAACCCTCCACTGTTACTGAAAAGGGTAAAGAAAACAAGCAAAATAAATGCAGCTCAATGGTTATTTGTTAGATTGTTAGATTTTGCTTAACTGAGCAGAGGAAATAACCAGCTCTGGAGATGACTGAATTCCATAGTTTAGTAAATTTAATGCAACATCCATACAACAATAGAAATATGAAACAAAAAATGGATGAGAGAGCTTTCTCTGTGCAAAGTGTGTAAGTCAATTTGAGTGTCTCAATCCATCTGTTTAATTTATCTTGGTATAAAAACTTCATGACAGTACTGTAATACCACAATGTTTTGTATTTTTTCAATGTGTCTCTCTGGGAAAAAAAGTAATCGCCCAGAGTCATGTTCTGCAGAATTTTACAAGGTCCTACATTCTGGAAAAACTCTTTTATAGAGAATATTCCTGCAGACCCACCGGAACCTTTTGGTTCCCATTTGCAAACTGTTTGCTTCAGTTCAAATCATCATTGTTCCACTGGATCCAGGTCTAGAGATTAAGTGCTGATTTTGCAGTCTCTGGGCCATTGCTGGGTTGATTTTCACACGTTTGAGATCATTGTCTGGCTGGAAGTATCGTTTGTGGGCGAGTTCAGCAGACGAGGCAGACAGAGGATGACGTTTGGCCAAATCATCTTGGTGTTTGCTGTTATGTGTCCTTCCAAACTGGTGCATAACAACCACTAAACGATAAAGGTCATCACCATGTTTTACTCCAGGCATGAAATCTTCAATGTAAGCTTTGCTATTCGGCCACCAAATTAAATTCCAGAGTTCTTACCCAAAAAGCTAAATTTTGCCTCATTGCACCACAACATAGGGCGCCAATTGTACAAGCTGTGCAGCTTGCTAACGCAGGTCACTGTTTCTATGTAAATTACCCTCAAAAACTTTTTCTTTTCCCTTCCTTCGATAAAGACCATATTTATGGAGGTGACTTGCAGTGTTTTTGACCTCAATATGCCAGCATTTTTGGAGATTTTTCAACTGTCATCCCTGGATTTAGTTCGTGTGTGGGCGCGAGACAAACTTGTGTGTGCCGATTTGTGTGTATGTATGTACTGATATGAAACCCGCTCTAGGCTGTTAACATTTTATACCTTTTATAAATGGATAGTGCATAAGCTGCAAAAGTCACAAAATTAATTCTTGTAAATATTTCAAAGGTCAATGTACTATTTATGAATTAATCATCAGCTCAACAAGATCAAGGACATAGCTGTTCTAATTACATCATAACCAAAATAAAAAGATACCAGCGATGTCACGCTATTTATTTTTCTATAGGCCAACAAATGACAGTTTGTGAAATAGTAATTTGTAATTAAGGGTTTTTCGTCAGAAATGCAGGCACTCAGCAGAATACCCTCTTCAGTCATCTTCTAAATGCAATTTCTCCGACTGCTTAGCTGGGGTGTAGAGGGGCAGTGAACAAATTATTTCTAATTGAGCAATTCAGCCAAAATGGAAAAGTTATTGGGAATTAACATAAACCAGCATATTAAAATGGCATTTAAAATTAAATTACAAACCAGCTTGAAAAGTTCTGTTAGCCACATAATTTTATTTGTTGTTAATGTCCCACTGAAACATGCATGCTTTTCACTGTTGCCTGTTTCACGGATGAAAAGAAATGCACGTTGAAATCGAAGCCTTTATTCCCCATTTTGTGCAAAGCCTTAAAGCTTACAAATGTCCACTCCACGAAACGAAAGCAGATGCCCGGACTACTGCGCCGAGCGTTTGTGCAAAATGTCAGAAAAGCCTTTCTGGGAAAGTTCTGAAAACCCTGCATTTTTAAAGCAGGATTTCCTTGTAATATGCACTTCAGACTCACCCTGAAAGATTCCCGTTTTTGTCAAAGACAGCGATCATGAACTCTGTAATAATGAGTCTCATATTTGGACGGAAAAGCTTGAGGAAACTGGCTTTAGGGAGGGTTTTGGATCTGCAGGTATCCGTGTGTGAATCCGCCCCGTCTGTGTGTAAAGACTTCCAACCCTGTCTGCATAGACCTCCAGAGAACGTCTGCATTTCAGGTGAATAGGTGTCTTTAAATGATGTACATGTGGGTGTTCTGCAATGGACTAGGGCCCAATCCAAGGTTAACCTGTCTGATATGGGACACCGATTGGTCACTGAAAATAGCCGGATGCACATCATAGGCTAAAAAATAATTTATGCAGAAAGCCATGTGTGTTTTATTTTAATAACAATATTTTCTCCTAAAACATTACACTACAGAGAAAGAATGTCCTTTACGTGAGATTTGTGGTAACAAGACTGAATGAACAAAACTTAATACAAATTTAACATTACCAATGTTTTGTTTTATTGCTTTTTAAATCAACATCTATGTTATTTCTCAGTTCTAGGTTCATGAATAGGTTTTTTGCCATGCACACGCTGCAGGCCACACTGGAATCACATATTGAATATAAAATCAGATCGGCCTGTTTGAAACTTAAGCCAAAGACCTTATTTATGTTTCTGCGGGGAACTAGATGAGAGTGGCCATTTTAAACTAATTGGAGCCCTGTTATGACTGAATGATCCACTTTTTCCCTCTAATCGCTCACATATGAAATTCTTGGCTCAGGTAAATGAGCCCAGATGAGTCCATCTTCTGAGTGTTAAAAAGTCTGTTTTTTTTTAAATCCTCCTTCTCTGTTCCTCATTCACCCGTTGACCAGTGACCAAGTTCAAAGCTGTCTCTACGCTCTAGATATCAATGGCGAAGACGACACACGTCTTCACATAAACCACGTGCCATGTTTGGTGGTACAGACCCATGTCAAAGTGCCTCCATTTTCCTAATATGGAAAATTAAAGTGTTTTCTATATTCTATCCTATCAAATATTTTATAAGACATTGGCAGGCATTTTCCTAAGGCTAAGCTACATTAAACACAGGGTAGAATTCCCATTTTTATTGTAATGAATGTTTCTTCTGAATGACACCGTAAATTTATACACATTGCTTCATTTTCTAATGCATAATAATATAATCTAATATATATACTAATCTTGTAAAATGCATAATAAATTCTGTTTTCTCTGTAGGCAATCAAAAGTTTAGTTTTTTTTGGCATTTGCAGAAACTTTGCTCTTTTCAGACAAAATGGAAAAAAACATAAAAGGATACGCGTTAGTGTAGATATGAGGAAGTAGTGTTGATGAAACATCATTTAAAAACAAGCTAGTATGACAGCTGAGATAGGGAAGGACAAAGCAGGCAGGCTGATTAATCAAAACAACATGCCAATCCGCCATGGAGGGGCGAGATAAACTGAAATAGGCGTGCTGCAGTAATGTCTAAAAATTATCATTTTCCAAAAAAATCTTTTGATTCATTTCACAGTCGGTTCTGTTTTATTTTCTAGTTACTCCCACCTTGCTGACCTACAAGAATGTTTAATTTAAACAAATCACTTGCCCCTATTCAATACATGGTTGTTTATGCTATAAAGCTGAAAAGTTTCCTGAAAAGGGTTTAACAAACCAAAATATGTATGTGTGGGTGGGGAGGGGGACTTAAACCAGCCTTAATGGGGAGGAGTCGTGCAAAATGACTCATAGTTTGTCCTGGCAGCGGCAGGGGAGGGGGCCAGCGCGCCGCACACCCACTGCGTTCTCATGCCTCACACGCTCCCCCGCAGCTCGGCGGCGGCCAGGTTCAAAGGCGCAATATGAGAAAGATTATTATGTCTTTGTTGCGTCACAATGGAGACGTAAGGATTCTACAGCACGGCCGGAGATAGCTCCCTTTAAAGAACAGTTCAAACAGCTCTAAACAATGTAGGCAATTAAACAGAACTCTCCCCCTTTGAGCTCCCAGAGGGAAAGATTAAAGAGCAAAGAAAAGAAGGAAGAAAACACCAAGAAAATAGGTAACCACTAAACTTCTTAGTGTTTATAGCGAGTGTCTGGGCTTCTGCAGATTCATAATTACAGATTAAGTCAGAAGTAATTACATTTTGGGGATCTATTTGCATAAACTCAGGGACAGGGTGAGGCGGCACACCTCTGCTGAGTGACAGCTTGATGCGGCCGCCTGAAAAACTACCAAGGCAAACAATTTTGACATTCAGCGCGTCGTTTGCATAAAGAGGAGGGAGGGGTGGCATATGTCTCCACCCCCACCTGCCTGCGAAGCCGGGGAGCATGGGAAAGAATGTGACATCGCACACTCTCCGCTGCCAAGAACGGAATTAATATTTGTCTGTGTGAAGCAATGAAGTCACAGAAGCATTTTCACACTCTGCCGTTAAAGCTGCTTTGGTGATTAGCGGACAGCTAGGAGGCTTCCTGTCCCGACGTCCTTTATGCTGGGCATGTGTGATTTATAGAGAAAACAAAAGAAGAATAAACGGCATGAAACTTAATTAATTGAAGTGCCGGGGAGGTTCAACAGTAGTAATATTACAGTGGATGTTACATGAAGGACCTGTACATCACTGTATTTAATTACATGGCTGAATTTTTGGATGAAATTGATTCTTTAAATTATCTCCTCATAGTGAAGGCTGAACTGAATAAATGAGTCGCCTAGTAAGGAATAGGAAATAGATGCCAGGATGGCTACTGTCATACTAATGAGGGGACAGGAATGTAATGTAAGCAGCAGAATACAGGAACATGAAGTGTGCAGGAAGACTTGCTATTTCCTTACCTCACTTTTAGTCACTGCTTACAAAAAGGCACATAAAGACTGGAGGATAGACAGAGGCGCAAGGACAGGCAAGGCAGGCGATTGCTCGGGGCCCCGAGCTGCGCCAATTACACAGTACATGCAGCGACAAATCTGCTTTATTCGTGCATTCTGCTTTTTACGGTAAACTGAAAATAAAGGAATTGTGCTTATTAAATTGCATTTGTTGACATTATTAATTTGGACTTACATTAAAATGTGGGGCCCCATGGAGTTTTTTTCCCCATGGCCCCCGGTGTCCCTAGAATCGCGTCTGGGGACAGATGAGTCCGCTGGTGTGTGGACACAAAGAAATGCTTTTTTAATGGGTGTGTCAGGTGCCTGTTTTGTCACTATCTTGATAATGCTGAGCTACCCATCATGCCTTCAAATTAATATTCCATTTCATACGTGTCAATCCTTTATTCTGTTAATTGGTTTTGCTGAAACCCCCCTGTTAATGAGCTCTGCTAGGCTAATTAAGCCATTTGGAGTGCTTTGTGTGAGGACGTACACCTACATTAGCATCACCAATTTCAGAGGCTCCCATCTGTATTTATATCAACAGCTCGACAGTCAGAACACAACAAGCGCGGCAGTGTTTTTAGATAGCAGCTAATTACCCTGGAGAAGCAGAGCGAATGGGCTGCTCCTCACCGAGATCCCACCCACAAGCTGGGTGGCGGGAGGGGCTGGACCGCGCCATGGGAGGAGAGACGAGGGTGGTGCTGTTCCTTTCATTTCTACATCCCCACCAAACACTGTTGACAGGCTGGGCTGGGATGACTGCACTTTCCAAGATGTCCTATGACTTCCGCTGGTACAGAGATGGATTGTCTTATCAAGATGGATAAGATCAATCCATTTCACGTGGAAGTGACGTGAGAGTTTCGACAGAATGGCCAAAATTAGTTCCTCTCTCTCCCTCTATATATATATATATGTCGTGGGGTTTTCTCCGGGTACTCTGGTTTCCCCCCACAGTCCAAAAACATGCAGAGGCTAATTGGAAGCGGGCAATTTAGCAGAGTTGCTAAATTGCCCGTAGGTGTGCATGTGTGACTGAATGGTGTGTGAGTGTGCCCTGCGATGGGCTGGCCCCCC
>JAODJX010000041.1:12434074-12447367 GCA_026776945.1 Isichthys henryi
ACCAGCTCAGGCTCCTTCCCCATCAGAGAGGTGACATTCCATGTCCCTAGAGCTAGCTTCTGCAGCCGAGGATCGGATGCGGGGATGACTGAAATGAGCTCATTTCAACATCTAGTCTTATAGAAGTGAACACAGGTGCAGACCTATTTCATGTTAAAAACACACGCCCATATTTACTTACATATAGATACTATATACATTAAGGAGGGATTCATATCTCAGTCATTTCCTTGGAGACTCTTTGGCTGGGGACTCGCTACTGATGTCCAACTCAATTTGGGGGTCATAGCTCCTCAGCCCCTGGGTGCTGAAGGTCTCCACCATGTAAATTTCATTTTTCTCTCCTGCCAATTCTGTAAATTTCAGGAGCTTGGGTTCCACGACACAGCAGTATATTTCCTGACACTCCTTCATGTCGTGCCTGTGGACCCTCTCTGGCTCCATCCTTCAAGCTTCCAAAGTCTCTCCATTGCTGGGGACCTGGGTGATTTGAGGGAAAGGTTGAAGATGAGGAAGAACCACAGCATTTAGGGTTCTACTCTCTTCCCGGCCTTTCTGGTGCTTCCATGCGGAAGCCTGTTTATCTGTAATGAGACGCACATTTATGAACATATATGAAAATTCAGGCTGATGACTCTCTCATCTGCCCTAATCACTGTTGTATTATGTATTTCATGGATATTCTATCCAGAGAAGTTAATAGATATATTAAGGTGTAAATGGAAAATTTACCTCCTCCATCATTTAAAATTAAATCCAAGATAACTGGATTTAATTGAGCAGTAGCTCAGCACGAACTGGGGATCGCTGAGTGATCAGGAATCTGTCTGTCTGCTGTTATGATTCAAATTTTGTAAAATGCCAAGGATACTCAATGTAAACTCAATGGCTTAAACACTATTGATGTGTTGGTAAATAGTATAAAAAATAACTAGGAGGGAGGGAATCTCATCAATATTTCTACCAAGCGGGGACCACCTCCAGATTTTTACACGTAAAACCTATACAAGGATATTTGGTCAGTTAGACTTACTGCAGCAAATCTTCATACTGCATGTTACTAGAGATGCTCCGATCGATCAGCAGCCGATCGCAATCGGCCAATATTCAGTCTTATACTAACCATATACTAAATGACTTTTTAAAGACTAAAGTCTGACACCCCCTTACATCTAAAGACACAGAGTTCTTTGTCACAGATTAATACTATAATATCCATGTTGCTGTTTGCACGAGCCAAGACTAAACACCTATGATTAAAATTAAACACGGCTAATTTTATTGGATCATCAAGATGAGAAAAAAACTGCTTAAGACGGCTATCCTGACCAGCTTACACCAGACGGTCGAGATGACGGGAGCGTGCCACAACAAACAAAACTCTCACGATTTTATTCTAATATCAAAAATTTGTCTGCATCAGTGAAATCACTTGAAGAGCTGGTGTAAGGCCAGCATTAATTACTCGATTGGCGGCCTTTAATTTGAACAATATTGATCAAAACTTGATCAATTTGATCAATAGCCTACATGTATGTGTATGAAAGAGACTTTCATTAACAGATCTGACCATCCATTGACTGTAGGCTAATTATTGTTGTAGGAACTATCAAGCTTGGGTTAATATATAGTCACATCAATAAATGGTTTTTGGGCATCAGCATAATTCACTGCATTGTGTAACAGCCACATGATTTGCCTTAAGGTTTCCTCTTGAAACGGCCATAAAGACTAGACTGATTTTTAAAACTGGAGGCTATCATCTGGGTGCGTATGTGTAAAGATTTTGTGTCAAGTTTTGCTGTGTTGTTTTGCTAAAACACCTCAATTTTCAGGGCAAAAATACTCAGGGCTACATGGTGACGAGTGAATGGACTGCTACAGCAATACATGGCGGAACGACAGATGATCCACGTCTGGAAAAAAAAATAAAGAAACAATTGGTGTACAAACACTGGCAGGTGTATTAAAAAAAAAACCCTAATATAGGAACAAACAACAGCACAGGAACAAGGACAATGGCCAACTCAGAAACTGAGTGAGGGCAGACATTTAAATACACATGATAATGAGGGTTTTAACTATAGCCTGCACCAGACCTTTGTTAATCGACAACAAAAAGTGACTAGGGGCAACACAGGAGATAGAGAACATAGGTGAAATAGAAAACCATAGCTACACACGTGGATAACCCGAAACGACATACAAAACAAAGATCAATACAGAAATATCAAGAATACAAGAACTAGCAAGGGGAAATACCAAAAGTCAAGGTATCCATTATAACCAATCACAATGACAGTGTGAGAGCTTGGCTCTCAGTCACTAACTTAGCCCATTGAGCCACATGACAGGCTAGGGAGGAGGGAAGCACACTATTAGGAACAGAACAGACGGGACAGCAAGGCGAAAAGATTACTGATTGAAGGGGGCAAGACAGGAATCAATTCTGACATGGACCTGAAATTAGTTACATCAAGTGTTGGAGTAGTTTGCATCTTAGAATTCCATTGAGACTCTCTTATTAAAATGAATGGAATGTAAAGAGTTAAAACTCCGGGGCGGGGCTCGGCGTGACGTCATTTCCGCATCCGCATGGTACGCGCTTCGGCTCAGAGTGGCGACAGAGACGACACGCCGTGTAGCACGAGCAGACGGAGATGGCGGAGTTGTCTCTTTATCTTGCCAACGTTAACGTGTCCCTGGGCCAGACTATGGAGGCTGAGAAGGTAGTAAATTCGCAGCGTTTTATAATGACGAAAATAGATTTATAGAGGTGCGGATTGTATTCATAACGGTAGGCAGGCTCCGGTTTTGCTGGTAAATGCGACTACCGTTACAGTAAACTAGTATGTCAGCTGACCGTATGGGCAGTGAAACAGGAATGTACCGTACCAAGTATTTAGAGTGTTTATCGGATCAGTGGGTATTTATTATTTGCATTGCATAATTACTAAAAGGTCACCATTGACGGGACAATAGGAACTATAACCGTTATGTGGAGTTTTAGGGTTAAAGGTTTGTGCTTTATGTAAGCTTACATGAGGCTTTGAATTATATATTCCTTAATCATTTTATCTGTACGTATTATACCAGAAATGGTTGTCGTGGAAATTCTTTTAAAATTATAATCGCGTTTTAAGTCTGGTTCTCGTTGATCTTACAGTATCCACAATCACTTAAAGATGTGGGTGATCTGCAGCTATTTACAGTACTGTAATATTAAGTATATGACTATTTCTCATAATGGTTTTATTAAACAGTACATGGAAAATAAAATATGCAGTAAGACAAAGCGTGTTAATGACCTAGTAACAGAGCTCACATTAAACATTTAGTTTCTATCCTTGTTGTCACTTCCCACAGCACCTATTGTTATGGACATGATAGAAAGTGTGTCTAAAACAAGGAGGCTGCTGTTGCGACTGGCCTGTCAGTCCCATTCAGCAAAGTCTCCCTGTTGTTCCATGACAGAGCCCAGGGCCTGCGAAGGACTTCGAGCGTGTGGAGCTTGGCGAGATGGGGAAAGGGGCACAGCAGAAGCAGAAGGTTCCACGGCGGATCATCCACTTTGCAAGCGGGGAGACCATGGAGGAATACAGCACAGATGAAGAGGAGGTTGAGGAGCAGGTGAAGAAGGAGCTGCCACCACCGGTGGAACCTGTGAGTTGCCGGGGGGGGCTGGTGGTGAAATGTCAAAGACCTTGCCTGTTGTGCACACTCTGTCACCCGTTATAATCGCTCATTTGTCTTACAGTCCAAGCTAACATGGGGTCCATACTTCTGGTTCTACATGTGGAGAGTTGCTACGTCCACACTCTCGGGTGAGTTGTGGAGAGGCTGCTTACTGGGCCAGGTGACCAGCTTTATAATGTGATTTAAATTATAAAAAGAGCTTGAAGAGTTAGTCTACAGTTTTGCACCTTCCCTGCTTCCAGCACACCTGAACTTAAAAAAACCTGAATGATCTTGAACACTAAATACCTGGTTACAGTGTGCTGGGAGTTGGACTGTCGAGGGTCCCCAGAGGGCTGGGTTGAGAAACACCATTTAAGGTGACATTCTGGAAAGAGCGAGTCTTGCAAGTTTCCATGCTGTCTCCCATTGGGAGCTCAGAAAGGCTGCCCGGCTGGTTTAGTCACAGTGGTTAGTTAAATCAGGAAGTGCGTCGAACATGACTGAAAATCAGTGTTCTGTAAAATTGACGTTTTAAGTTTCCTAACATAGCCGGGTTTTCTCTGGGTGTCCAGCGTGTGACTACCTTGGAGAAAGGATGGCCTCGCTCTTTGGCATCACCTCACCCAAGTACCAGTACGCCATCGACGAGTACTACAGGATGAAGAAGGAGGTATGCCAGTCCCAATGGATCTGCATGAGGGGGCCTTTTCGAAGCTCCTGACAGGAGCATGCTGGAACGTGCTGATTCGGTCCTTTGCTTTTGACTGTCAACGCAGGAGGAAGAGGAAGAGGAGGAGAATCGTATGTCAGAGGAGGCCGAACGCAGATTCGACGAGCAGCAGCGACAAGGAGGACAGGAGGCCGCAACAGAGCAGCCTGGAGGCTCCGCCTCATTTCTCAACGTCACCTTTGAGCTGGAGGCGGAGCCCCACACTGTCCCCACCCCCGTTTCCACCTAAACCACGTCCCCACTCATTATCTGCCTACTCGTTAAACAGACACCCCTCCTGAGCTTAGCAAAATCACATCTTTTCTATCCCCCCACTCCGATTTTGATGCATGTGCCTTTGCTTGTTGGTGACAACAAGTTTGTTCCAACTCTCTGCAAAAAAAAAAGTGTTTTTAATGTCAGTCGTTGGCAGAAGTGATGTTACTTTCCTTGTCTGCGTGTGTGTGAGTTAAACAGACCCTAAATGACCTTTATCCTTGAGTAACCATGACTCAAGCTCCAACAAACTTCATGCTGTGACTCGGACAGGTTAAGGCAATGCACTGGTGCTGACGTTTAACCAGGTTATCTACCACTGTACACCTTAATCTCACTTAAGTGCTTGAGCATTTATTTGCATGTTATGTGATTCATTGGAGGTTTTCAGGAATGTTTCACATACTTTATGGAATTCCACTAGAATCAGTAGAATACTTTATTCCCCCGATATGACTAAGCAGTACAGCACCGCCCTTCTGTGCGTGCCGTGAGAATTAATTTAGTGAATTTTTTTTGTGTTGACATTCTATCATTCCAGGCACAAAGGTGTCATTAACGGTGAATGTTAAGCTGGTTGACTGACATCTGATACAGGTAAAACTGAGTATATATGCATTTTTTTTATGTGGAAAAAAAAAACCTGTTTGGTTTTTGCATTTTGATGTTGGAACTGATTCTGTTCTGATTTCAATGCGGCTCTGAATTTGGGAGAGGTCTGCACGTTCGATGCAGTCTGAACTTTTCGTTGCAGCGTTCACTAAGTCTGCTAACATGGCCGTTTCGGCTTGGTGCGAGGCTGCGCTCACGTCTCTTCCTTGGAACCTGTACATGATTTCGGCAGCTGCTACAGCCCAGAGCCGTAACCGATCTCTTCCACTGGAAAGGCTGTTGTGTTCTAGGCCGGTAAATAAGCTTCTAGGTTACAGGCATGTTGTCAGGTGGAATGTTTCACATTAACCTTTTCAGATTGCTGACTTATTAGCCAAGGGAAATTTGGGGGACGGGGGGGGGACGGGGGGTCTCATGAAAGTCTCTGGTTATCCCAGCACTGCAGGTGTTACCTGTTTTCAGGACTCAGAGTGGCAGAAAAGCCCCAAAGCATGTTTGCACTTACAGCTTCATTATAATAATACGAAATGTGAACTCACTTCATGTGTTAAAACACTTTATAATTTATTTTTGAGGAAGTACAAACTGTGTGTGTACGATTCTGTTTTTTATGTATATAATACAGCTTAATAAAACTTTTAATAGTGATCATTTGAAAATCCATCTCTGCATTTTTGACATTTCATTCTTATGCTGGAAGTTTTTTTTGCCGTTTGGGAATGTGATCTTTGACCTTTGTTTGTTTTTTTGTTTGTGTGTGTGTACTTGTTTTTTTGGCAGCTGCAGTGATCTGTGCAGTCAGGTACTATAAACATTGATACATGGCTATTGCTCAGCCATGATTTGGGGAATTCCCTGACATTAATCCCTGCTTCATGCCAAAGGTCATAGGTGTTGCATAAAGAAATTTTGCTTGCATAAGTCACTGCACCTGCTTACTCATTTTTAATTCTTTCACTCTTCGTCACCTGAGCTGTTTTGTAACTGTATTTCCTTGGTGTTCATGAAGGTTACCAATTTGGGTATTTTTGCAAAGCCCCTCGAGGATTCTGCAGCTGGTTAAGGCAACGTCATGACAGTGACTTGAAGTCAGGGAGTGAAGACATCGTCAGTCTCTTCTGATGGACAAACACCTGCTTTGAATCCAGGCCTCACAGTTGGACGGCCTGCCCTCCCGCTCCTGTAAGAACAGCAGTGTGTGGCACAAAGGCGCTCTTCTTTGGAAAGGAGACACGCTTGCGGTGCGGGACACCGGGAGTTCTGTGCAACTCCGGGTCTGGGCAGGACCAGTCAGCTCTGTCCTGCCTTTCAGAGGCGAACAGACGGGCATTCATTTTCAGGAAAGATGCCGTCTCGATCCTGTGGGCCTTATGCATGGTAGGTCAGACGTTAAGAGGGTGTGGTCAGTCACCGGATTGGTCATAGCGGGTCACGGTCACCATTGCACTGGACTAAATAATTAGTCAAATAAAACTTTTTTAACATTCAACATGCCGTACTTCAGAAGAACATGGCCAGCAGAGGCAATGTCAAGTGCTTTAATTATCCATTCTCTTCAAAAGGAATTAATGATTATGGTCATAGGCTTTCAGCTGACTGAACACATCATCCGACCGTGAGATTTCAGTAATTGCTCATCCAGCCAGGAGGATTAGGGTCCATAACAGAACATGCCAAAGACGTGTCATAATTCCATCTTTACTCAGTGTGTCAAGGATGTGCAGATTGAAGGTCAACTCTGACATATTGTTGTCAATGTTTCATTTTGAGAAGTGTTCGTAACGTTAAAATATGTTTTTTTTTGGTCCAGCAATTGAAACGTATATTATCTTGAGGACAACCTCCCCAAACCAACCAAAACGTTTGTCAGAACCAGCATATTCCTTAGGACTATTCATTTTGTTGTTTGAGTTATGATTATTTGCCATTGAATAGGAAAGAAAATGAGTGATATCGCCCATCCATACTGAATGTGTGTCTCATTAAATGCAGACCTAAGCCTATCATAAGTAATGGTGGCACTTAACTTTACCGACCGTGATGCCACATGTGATGATGGATCCCACAACCAGCAACTGAAGCATTCAGGTGCCCAGAAATACATTTCTGCATTCAAATGATTGGTTCAGAATAAGTATCACAGGCCTAACAGCTGAGTCTCATGCAGCCTGGATAACTAGTCGGAATTAAGACTCTCTTACAGATTTTACAGACTCTGGATTTACCAGACTACCTTAAATCAGACAAGTTATATGTCAAAGCAAGAAATCCTGCTTCATGAAACAGGCCCCTGATCTCCGGCACTATTTTGGTTTCCCAGGAATCAGCTGATTCACCCGCACGTCGGGAAGCGGTTATTACAGAGCCGCGGTATGTGACCGGCACTCCGGGAATGTTTTTGTGTATTGTTTAGGGAACAAAATGGGTTCTGTGTCCAGCACAAGTGAGGTGACACGGAAGGGAACAGGGCGGTCTTTTCCCACACAACGGGGATGCACGTGGCTCCCGGAGGGGGGATTGGGGGGTGGGGCGCTGTAGGCACGATGATAAACGGACTAGGGCCGCGGAGCCTGAGATCACTGGGCTGTGCGACGGTGTGAAAGGGCAATGCTCCGTCTGCTGCGTGTTTTAGTGATGCAGGAATCAATTTAACTCCATTTATTTTCAAAATAGTCTACAATATAAAGGTTTCATATCCAAAGGCATATTTGTCATTTTTTATATGGCGACTGCATATTTTATGATCAATCAACATATAGACGATTAAAGAAATCATTATAAGAGAAGGAAAATGAAAAATAAAACCTATTCATACTAGCCCTGCAGAACGAACACTACTTTAGCATGGAAAGACTGCTGTATTCGTATAGTTGAATTGTGCAGTAATATACCTTACGTTAAGATCCATGCATTTTCCATTAACGCTTACACATGATGGATAGCGCTGAACACACACACAAAGGACTGTTACAGTTAAATCTCGTAAACTGCAAGTAAGCCACTTACATACGGGAAACATGCAAAGTCCATATACTCATAATTCCGAGAATCGAGTTACATCTTCCCTCCACTAGGTGGCATCAGTTCTGCATGAGAAGCGGGTAAAGTGACAAAACCAGTCAAAGATAAACGACAGGGCACACAAGGGGAAATCCAGTTTGTTATTGTACAAAGTTATGTAGACACCGTGTCTGCTTCTGAGCGTGAGCCGGAGGGGCGGTGACGAGGGGTTATTTTCTGTCAAGGAGCAAGCTCGTTTGCAAAAATTGTACTTTAACCTGACTTCAACGTGTGCCATTGACTGATGAATCACGGAAGATCACCACAAGTTTGGAAGAAAAGCAGACAGGAAGAACTGCACTAATTATAGTTTGCTGGGTGCATGGATTTGTTTTGGCAGCGTTGTAAATAAACATGTTCAATAAAAAAAAGTAGTGTAATATGTGTCAAAGAATTCCATATCATTTTAAAACCATAAATATTTCACACGTAAATCATCTTCACGATAAAAATGATATTAGTTTTTTTTTTTTGGTTGCTAGTAACCTTGGCAACAGCCATACGCACAGAAGCAGTACGTAAACCCTAACCCCATTCTAATTTCATGTTTAAAGCCCTACCATAAACCATTATCCACTGCAGAAAAATGGGGCAGCAACACTGTGTTTTTTTCTGGGAGAAAAACACCCACAGCACCTGTATTTAGCCTGAGACGGCGATTGAAAATAGCAGGTCGCCTGCCGCGACTGCAGCCGGTTCCTGATTTAGCTGGACTGCAGGGGAATTCCCGCACATGTCCGGCCCTGTTGTCAGCACCAGAAGTGCGTCCTTACTGAGGCGTTCTGCAAAACAAGAACTCCCCCGGTGGCGGGGGAGGGGCAGGGCGGGTTGACGTCCCATAGGTTTGCTGAGGAATGTGCCGCTCGTCTCCATTGTGCAGAGTCATCCCGCGACAGCTTGTCAACTCTTTCTGCGAGGCTGGCGAGCGAAACCAAGGCAGCATGCACCTCCAGGAGCCCACTGGAGATGGACAGAGCATGCCAAGGCCCGGGCGGGGCGCGGGCACTTACCCACAACAGACAGGGCTGAAGGAAAACAACAGACTTCACAGAAAGGCTCAGTAATGAACACTGAGGAAACATTATTATATAACATTCACATGAATGAGCTCCCCCCCACCCTACCAGGTGGGCGTGAAAGCTGGGGTCCGCCAGTGTCATAAGTGAGAGACCCGGTGGTGCATGCAGCAAGGTATGCGCTTTCTGTGAGGCGGCCACCTCACCGTGTAAATGTGGGGCTCGCCTTTCTCCCGTGTGAATTTCATTGCTCATCAAGCTCGCAGAGCTGGAGCAGCTGGCAGTTTGAGGTGGATTGTGGGAATTTCCCCCCCCGCAGGATCGCTTCTGCTTTATAACTTCTGCTTTGTCTTTCTGCTAAGATAGGATCCTGAATTTAAATCCCAAAAAAGAGCTGTGCGTGTGTGAGTCTGTGTGTGTTTGTGTTTGTGTGTTTGTGTGTGTGTGTGGGGTGGGAGGCGGGGGTTTGCATAGATCACATTTGTGGATCAAAATGTCCCCAAAGTGCGGTAAAACCTGAAACTTACTTACTTACAAAATAACTTACTTTTGGTGACATTTTTCAGGTCCCCATTTTATCAAAATTTTATCAAAATCTGTGAATGCAATCATAACAGTAATAATGCAAGAAGTCTTGTACCAAATATCTCCACAATGATATTAAAAACCTGTTGCGAGAATTTTCGGTCTCCATAAGGGGAATGCAATCAAAAAACTAAAAATGCCATTTGGTTACTTATGGTTAAGGTTACAGCTGAGTAGGCTGCCCCCCCACAGGGGCTGAGTGCGTCTCCTCCAATCTTTAGCACCGTTCACAGCTTGGGGCTCCATCTCCCTGCAGTCACCCCCACCCAGACTATCCAGCCAGCCAAACCCTTATTTACCAGCAGCCTGGTTACCAACCCTGAGCAACTATTCTACACTCCCTGGGATTCTGTTGTGCCAAAGTAAAAAATAAATACACCACGAAACTGAACTGTAAAAGCGACATGTAACAGGGGTCATTATCTTATCAGCGGGCACCTTGTGTATCTCTTTCCTGTGTTTGACTTGGTCTGTTGTCTGAAATGCGTTGAATTTGTAACACCTGTCCTTGAAAAGCATTACAGCCCAGGGATTGTATTTGCAGCATTTCGACATTTATTCTGTTTGATACTTTATACAGCTTTCCGAATGCCACAGCCTGTTGAGTTTGCGGCCCAGGACCAGCTGGTGGTTGGCTGGGGGGTTTGGAAATTCCCGTACACCTAGTTCCTCTTCACACCCTTTCCTTCCTCTTCCTCTCAGCCAGGGGTCTAAAACCCAAATCCTGCAGAGGCAGATCATCTCGGTAGCTGTGCCTGGTTAGGAGGGAGGTCAACCTGATACAGTGGACACTGTAAGTCCGAATGAAAAAGTTCAACCTTCCATATTTTGCTAAGTTGTAAAACAGAAACAAATTCATGCACAGTTCTATCCATCTTTTTTTTTCTCAGAGCAGTGCACACTGGGTAACTGTCACAGTGGTCCAACAGCATAGTCCCACGTGGCACTCAGACCCTTGAGGTCACGTGTCGTCACCCACCTCAGCACCTGCTTCCCCAGGAGCATCATCACGGCCCTGCCAAATCATTCTTACCTCATCGGGTGGGGTCACCTTCCACAGTTGCGCAATGTACTGTTTTTATTTCGTTGCCAGGCCATCACTTGACAAGTAAATAATCAGGGATTAAAGTTCTGCCCCACACATACAGCTACGTGCTTTACTGGTTCAGTTCGGGTTGTGCTGCCTTACCCAACAGGCTGCACCTGTAGGTTTACAGTCGCCGTTCTCCACTCAGAACACCTCCTCTTATCAGCCTAGAGGTCCTTCCTGCATTTTTAATCAAAATGCTGTTGTCAAGGATACGTAAGGAACAAGCGTCTCGCCCAGAAGCTAAGCTTTCACCCTGCTCTTATGCGAACTGCTGCAGAAAATATTTCAATAGGAATGTAGAGGCTTTGTTAATTTGTGTTTTTTTTCTAAGCACAGCATTGCACACCACTGTGCAAAAGAACAGCGCCTCGTTTTACTGTAAAATTTTTTACGCAGGGCCTTGGAAAGTCCCAGCCGTGCACCCTGACCCCCCCACTGTTAAGCGGTTGCTGACTAGCCAACGCCAGCGAAGGCTCTGATCTGGCTGCGCGGTCCAGATCGGGGCAGGTAATGGCAGCAAACACCAAGCATGACTTCTCCAGCGGCCGTGCCAGAAGCTGGGGCATGGCATGTGTGCATGCAGAAGGCGGTGTGTTTATCTCCACCCTCCATCAGTCTGTTGCCAGGGTTTAGATGGGAGGATTTTTAAAAGCGTACGGTTTTGTGGTGGCTCATAGTTTTGAGTCAGATGTTTGCCAGTGCAATCAGAATCACATGAAATTCGCCACCTGTGCGGTGCAGAGGTACAACTCTTCTTGGACTTTTAACCTCGAGAAACATGCACTCACCTGTTCAGTGTGGAATTCCCTCGTTTTTCAGGTCCGACCAGAAACAGGAAGAGCTACACCAACCTGCATTGGACGTGCAGGAGGCGTTGTATTTCCCTGTGTGCTCTTACGGATTGTATATTTTGATTTATCTTAATGAAGCTGCTTTCAGACATGCACTCTCGCCATTACGTTTTCTAGCCATTACCCACAGGGGCTGTGTGCGTGATCACAAATAGCCAAATCAGTCGCACATTAAACAGACTTTACTCTGCGGGCCCCCCTAGTATAAATTCTGGGTAATTTCCCATTAATCCCCATGTGTGAATGGAACAGGGAGAATACTGGGAAATTCATTGCGAGTAAGTGGGTACGCTGATGATGTTTTTGTCATATGACTGGCACAAAAACAGAAGAATACAAATGGCTTCTCACTCTGCTGCTGGACACAGGTCCTAAAGGCTGCAGCGTTCTTTCTCTGGTGGGATCTTCCTGCAAGTAGCTTACCTGCTTTTCTCTAGTTTCTGCTTGCCTATATACTGCTTTCCATTCTTTCGCCGATGTCACGATTACGTCCAAGAATTGATGTCTCTATATACTAAGCACTGATTTCCACAGCGCATTTTTGCATCAAGTCCTGGCTCTTGCATTCCCTAACCCAAGCACCAGTCTAAACCAACTGGAATATTTCTAGTAGTTGTGAGCGCGTCCGGCATGGACAATCTCCAGCTGTGTGCCGCATGTGTGAATGGGCAACAACGGAAAATGTCTGGACCTGATTCTCCGGTCATTGTCTGGAGTTTTATGCGTGAAGATGGCTTAGTTTAAGTCTCATACGCTCCTACAATAATTATGTTATGAAGTCAACTGTCATGTGCTCTGGGACCTTTGCATTAGCGTGTTTGAAGCATGCATATCCTTCCCGTGTACAAGTGTCCTCCCACATTCCAAAAACACGCAAGCAGGCACACTGACATCCTTGTGCGTGTGCTCCGTGAAGAGCTCTACTGCAAATTCTAGAGTGACTGGGATTCTCCAAAGGAAGTGGCATGATTAAAGCCCTTCTCCGTTTTTCCTTTTTTCATTCTGCTGATCAGTCGCACGTCCGTTCCGGTCCTTAGCAGCCCCTGAAAGCACTTTTTCTGACGTGACTGTCAAGTGCGTCATACTGCCTTTTCTTTTTAGTCTCCTGCCTTATCTATCCTGCAAACAGTGAAGCATGAACACAGAGGGTTGGGAACATACCATTCTGACCCCTCCCATTGTTCCCAGCCTGTACCAGAACATTCAGACCTCAGCCTGCACCCCTCGAACGCCCCGCCCAGCCCCCCCCCACGTCTCAGCCGGCTTCCCTGGCTCTCAACGGGCTGCTTGCCTGCCAGTGAGCCCTCACGAACAGCCATGTGACGTGTAGATCGAGCAGAAATGTGGATATCAAAAAAGGCATTCGTTATGAAGATCCACATAGTTGCGGGTGTGGCTGTTGCTAGAGGGCTTGGG
>JAODJX010000041.1:12458302-12486725 GCA_026776945.1 Isichthys henryi
ATGCTGAGGCTAATTGGAGTTGCTAAATTGCCCGTAGGTGTGCATGCGAGAGTGAATGGTGTGTGAGTGTGCCCTGCAATGGGCTGGCCCCCCATCCTGGGTTGTTCCCCGCCTCGTGCCCATTGCTTCCTGGATAGGCTCCGGACCCCCCGCGACCCAGTAGGATAAGCGGTTTGAAAATGGATGGATGGATAATAGTAACTAAACATATGTAAAAATACATTTCAGAGGGCTGTACATTTGGCGGTACTACTGTATACTGCATAGCGCACACTGTGCAATATTTACCATAGGAAAGTCCTGCACTGTATGGCAGTGTGACCATCGCAGCCTCACACACCTACCAGTCTCATTCTCACACATAAAACTGAGTGTGATTACACATTTCCATCATACGGCCGTTGTGACATATGACCTGTCCGGAACAAAACGGAGTGGAATGGAGTCAGAATGGAACCCAGTTGTAAGTTGGGGAGAATCTGTACTTGAGTTGCCCCATTCCAGATTGAGGGATCTGTCGTCAAATGACTTAAAAGTGATTCAATGGGCAATTCATAAAATCATTGTGACTCATACTTAGTACTTAGGCTGCTCCATTTGGACAGTTATGAAATGTTTATAAGTCATGAGGTATACAATAGTAACGTTTAATAACAGCTATGAGCATATAATATGTTATACGTGCGTAAAATCGGTAAACTCTGACACACAGGAAAAGTACATACAGTAAGTGTTAGTGTCAGTGTTAGTGTGTGAGTTCATCTTTTAGAAGGTCAATGTTTCCCAATCCGGCCCTTGGGAACCAGCAGACAGTCCATGTTTTTGCTGCAAAAATGTGGACTGTCCGGTGTGCTTCTCCTCAAAATGCGTAATAATTAACCAGGATGTGAGCGAGCAAAAATACGGATCATCTGTGGGTCCCTGAGGACTGTTTTAGATCAGTAGCTGTAAAACTCACACAGCCTATGGGGAGGGAGGCATTCACTACAGATCTTCAACTCCAGTGGACCTCTGTGATGTTTTACTAACTTTCTGATGTCCAGAATTAAAAAAATATATATGCAATCGCCCCAACAGGCCAATAATAATTCACACCACACTCCTGATGCCCAATGGGCTGTCCTTTGGACATTCCCTAAATCATGACTGAGTATTTTGACATTTTCAAGACTGGTGGCCATAAAGCAAAAATTAAGAGAACAACACCTTCAAGCCTCCTTAGAATAAAATAATAATGCATGCTAATGAAAGTAGCAAACAAATCCTGAGGCTTATTTGTGGCTGCCACATGTTACGGTACATAATGTACTTGTTTTATTTTACTGTCACTGTTCTCCATTATGGTTACTATGTTTCCCCTCCCATTTTTGCACACCATACATGGCACACCTGACCCTTAAAGCAACAGTAAAGTAAAACAGGTAATATGCAACGCATAGTATACACACTTCACCTGAACTAACTATGGGAGGCACCAGGACAAAGCCACACAAACACAAGTACAGCAAAGACCTCTCTCATCTACACTGACCTTTATTCAGTAGCTGCGTCCCCAACTTTTACTAAAAATAGCATTTCCACCTACTTTTTGCCATTATGTCCTACATTATCTTAGCTTTGCACTCTAAATACTATACACAAGTCATGCCACCGAGTTATTAAAAGTTCCGAAACCCCACAGCCTGAATAGGCAACACAGTGGCTGAGGGGATAGCCCTGTGGGCTCACACCTTTATGGTTGTGGGTTTGATCCCCACCATAGCATGCGCTGTATGCTTCTCCTACATGTGGGTTTCCCCGGGTAACATTGGCTCCCTCCCACTGACTCTCTGACTAGCCTGTCATGGGCCACCATGCTATCTAGGACATCCTCAGGTTTTATCTTGCAGATCCTATTATAGGTTCAATGTCATAATTATCACACCTCATCTTTCACACCACTTTTCCTGGAGATGGTAATAGTGGCAGCATGCTGAGCCCATCAGACCAGAGCTCCTTTTTCCATAACTGCGGACTCTAGATAGTTTTGGGGTATTCCCAGACATTCCCAAGTCAGCTAGAAGATTTAAACCATCTTCAATCATCTCTAGCATTTCCTAGGTCATTTCTGGGGCCTCCACCCTGTAACACAATAGGTAGCTCCTTTGGGAGCCAACCCAGTGGCCTGGTCCTTATAAAAATGGATAAACTACCTCAGTGACTTTATATTGATATCACTCCGAAACTGCTCTTCCAAGAATACTACAGAGAAACTACTTCAGCCTATTGTACTTGTGACTTAGTTGTTTTGGTTTTATCCACAGTTCATAATTATAGGTGAGGATAGGGATGTACATTGGCCAGTAAACGTACATGCCTCATCTGAAGATTTAAATCATGTTTCACCACCAAGGCCCGCAAAACTGCAGTCATCAAACCTGTAAAATGATCTGTAAAAACGAAATAAAATGCATTACATTAATTTTTAGAAAGCGTTAATCTAAGATTAATTGCTACTAAATTATTTTCCACATAATTTTATTTAGAAGATGATGCAATGTAGATAATCCCTTACGCAGACTCAGAGATAGCGGCACTTCCTAAATCTCATGTCACCATAGCAACGCTTCCATCGCCCCCGTGACCCGGCAGTGATCCTGCACTTCCGGGTGAGGGATTTTTTCATGTTGCCTGACAGTTGTGTGTGGTTCAGCTAGCCAGCTTTATTCAAATCAAGTTTTTATACTTGGATCGTTGTAAATATAGAAATACAATGTCCCGGGGATCCAGTGCGGGATTTGACCGACACATTACAATCTTTTCTCCTGAGGGTAGGCTCTACCAAGTAGGTAAGTAGCAAGGCGACGCCGGCTAGCCGCTGGCTTGCGAAGTGCTCAGTCATGGCTCCCATCGCCACCACTATTTTTCTTATGTTATTGTGCTAATGTCGCATTTTGAAGAAGTTGTGAGGAATGCTGTCTTTTAAGGTTTTTTTACGGCACCTAGTGAGCTAATGAGTTGAAACAGTATTTATTATTTAATGAATAAATGCAAAGTAACGGTAGGCTTTTTGTAGGCCTATCTATTGTTATTGCTTTGAATAACGAAAGGGAAAGAACCCTGCACGTTAAGGCTGAACTTTAATAAGTTCTTCAGAAGTTATGCGTGTCTAGCAAAGTATTAAATCTGGATTAACATCTTACACGTTTATATGCTTTTAAATTTGTAGTGATACGCATATCGGCAAGTAGCGGTCATTTCTGATCTATTGCTGGCCGTTAAGTGTGTGTAGTCCTTGAGTTTTATAAATGCAATTTGTGATTGAGCGGAATACTAATTTTATCTGTATATTAGTATACAGTGATTTTTATTGCTGTTTGGATTGGTCAACATATTAGCGTTTTTGTAGCCCAACTATTTACTGTTATTCTTATGTGATGTGCACGATTTATTTAACTGACTATTTCTTTTAAAGAGTATGCCTTCAAGGCTATAAACCAAGGCGGCCTCACCTCAGTAGCTGTTAGAGGCAAAGACTGCGCCGTTGTTGTCACACAGAAAAAAGTGCCCGTAAGTACTCCATGATTCCGGATTTCAGTGCGTGAAATGTAACATTTTTTCATTTGGTTCAGATATAGTTAATTCGAATTCTGACATGTTTAATGAATTCAAAGTGTGTGTTTTTCCTTTCCTGTAGGACAAACTATTGGATTCCGCCACAGTCACCCACTTATTCAGGATAACAGAAAACATCGGCTGCGTAATGTCCGGGATGACAGGTACAAAAACGCAATGTGAGAATAGAACAGCATATATCCAGAAGTAGAACAACTGTTTTCTGTGCAGAGCAGGCTTCTATGTCTACTATTTTAATTATTAATGCGGATATTATCCACTGAAAGTGACCCTGAAACTCTGAAAGGTGGTGCGTTGGGTGGCTTTCAGGTGGCATTTATCTGTGGGGTTGCTTGTTCTTTCCACTGCCAGCTGACAGCAGGTCCCAGGTTCAGAGAGCACGCTACGAGGCTGCTAACTGGCAGTACAAGTATGGCTATGAAATCCCCGTGGACATGCTCTGCAAGAGGATTGCGGACATCTCACAGGTGTACACGCAGAACGCAGAGATGAGGCCACTCGGCTGCTGTAAGTACTTGGAATCCCAACGCCAGGAGCGTTTCTCCCATGCTGTTGTAGGACTGAGCTGTGCAGCAATCGTACATTTTTATCAAGTCTTACTAACTGTTTGTGAGAGTTAGAGGAAGAACAGACCGAGTTGTGTTTTTGAAATGGTTCTTTCCGTGCCAGGCATGATCGTGATTGGAGTAGATGAGGAGTTTGGCCCCCAGGTGTACAAGTGTGACCCTGCGGGCTACTACTGTGGTTTTAAGGCCACGGCGGCCGGTGTGAAGCAGACGGAGGCCACCAGCTTCCTCGAGAAGAAGGTGAAGAAGAAACTTGACTGGACCTTTGAGCAAACTGTAGAGGTAAGATGTTGTCAAGTCAATTGATCAGTTGATTCCAAAGATCAATTGATTCCAAAGAAGTCAAAAGCAGATGCACAGCACTCCCTTCCGTTTTCTCACCCAGTCGATATATTATGTATTATATTGTGACTGTTTAAGTGTGTAATAACTTGGTCATTTAAGGGCTCCCAGAATGACCAGTTTTGACTGTTTCTTCCATAGAAGGTTGTCGACTTAACAAATTTGACTCATCAGAAAATTAATCTATAAGAAACATCTGCAAAACATATCTTAAAAAAAACCGAAGGGATGGCATTACTTAACAAGTTAACTGTTGCCAGCATATTTACTTAGAAAATGTTTTTAAATAAATGAAACTAACGTTATGTCCATCAGTGCTTGTTACATATGCTCAAAAAATACATAATTAGAAACTTAAATATACTTTAAAATGCGTTCTCACAAATACAATACATCATTGTTTTCATAAAACACATACAAATTACATTATTTTTTTTCCCCCCTCTCAAGGCAGATTTTCTGAAGTGCACAACTGCAACCGAAACAGCTCGATTTGTTTGTCAGACAGATTTAAGAGAAATATCATTACAAACCTGTGTCTTTTCAAATATGCCCGCTCTCAACAAACACAAACCTCCACTTTTATATGAAATCGTTAAAATAATCAGCTTCTGCATTTCCTCATTGCTTCTTACCTGTCGACGCGCCCACGAGTTTGAGCGGCTATTGATATGCCAGCGACAAGTTCATCGGAGTTGGAGATAGGCCACGTGTGAAAAAACAGACAGAATGAGATAAAATGGCACGCAAAATAAGGCAGTTTGTACTTGCTATTTCCACTATGGCACGCTCTCATTTTTCCGCTGAAGTAGCTCTGTTACAAGTTCCATCATTTCCCGACAGCGGTGATGAAATTAATTCATTAGATAGATACAGCAATGAGGATTAAGTTTAAATCGTCTGGCACAAAACAAGTAGATTGTTCTTTATCATGCTAAATTAGTTATTGATTTCGCCATTCTGCCATATCTACCATTCCTATTGCTTTCTACACACAGAGAAACTACAAATGCTATATGTTTTTGTCTCATTTCACACTGACATTCAACACAAGACAGGCCCATTGACAGGCTTATTTGGGTATGGGGAGTTCCCAAGGTGAATCTCATTCATATTCATGACCACAGCTGTTTGTCCAGTTAGAGACAATTGAACAGAAACCGTGTTTTACTATTAATCTGAAAGGAATTTGTAAATGACTTTAACACATTTACATAGCTAAGATGTGCAACACAATGATCTTTGTTTCAAAGTATGCTGGATATTAACAATTTGATTTTTGACATTATTCTACCATGTTTTGACAAAAAGGTTTTTTTTTTTGTTTTTTTTTTAAATAAAAATACAAAAAAGGAAAATAAAATATTGGCAAGATACTGCTGCCCTATTATTGTAACTGATAACAAAAATATAGGTCACACTGAATTGTCTTTTGTGCTGCAGATAAGTCAGACCATGTCATGGCATCTCCAATAGTGTCTCTGAAGGCCTTAGACCCCAGAGGGTTAAACCACAGTCCAATGAACCAGTAATGTTTTGTTTCGTGCCCAACAGACGGCGATCACCTGCCTGTCCACAGTGCTGTCCATTGACTTCAAGCCCTCAGAGCTGGAGATTGGAGTTGTGACAACAGAGAACCCTAAGTTCAGGTAATAGGAGCTGAGACCTCCCCTTCTACAAAGAGGGTATAGTCCATGCACAGCTTTTGTTTACTCTTATTTATTGTCTTATTATTATTATTATTATTATTATTATTATTCCGGCAAGGTGTGCCTCCTGAGCTTAATGCGTTTGTAGTATTTCAGAGAGAGCTGAAGTCAGTTTTACTCTGAGCACTAAACTTTCCATAAACAGGTAGCAAAGATTATCCTGTCTGATATTCCTTTTGATTAAACTGCAGACTATTGCACTTGCTAATCCGCACATGTAGAAGAAATGGTGCAAATGCACCAAAACCACTCAAGCTTTTCAACTAAAACTCCATTGGCTGTCAGGTCAATATGTTATTAATCCTGAGGAAGTATTAGCTAGTTTCTCTTTAAAAAAAAAAAAATACAGAATTTGCACTCCGCTCTATTTTGGCAGCTCTAATTTCCATTGGTTTTGATACCTTGCAGGATCCTTTCTGAGTCTGAGATCGACTCTCATCTGGTGTCACTAGCGGAGAGGGACTGATTGGTGTCACCACATAAGGGAAGCTGCAGAGGGCCACTTCGTATTCCAGAGTTCTGCCCGAGAGCAACGCTGTTGTTTGCTGTATATTTACCCTGCATTAAAGATAATGTTTTGGAGAAAAAAAACGCCACTTCTTTGAAATCATTCATTTGGTAGATCCCCATCTCCCGGATGTTGTTTGTATTCTTTGATGTTTGCGGTAACGTCTATATTGGCCTATTTTGAGAAGCATTTCGATGATTGGGTACCTGGAGGTGAAACTTTCAAACTGAGATTTGGGGGATTGGTGTTTTACATGCTTTTCCCAGAAACATGCGCCCTCCCCATCGTCTTCCACACATTGTACCCAAGAGTAATGAGTGGTACATGATTGTAAAGTCTCCATCAAACTTTCCTTCTTTCTGGGAAAATGCCTTCTACCTCAGTGGCAGTGGTGTTACTAAGTTCCGTTTCGAGGCCACATTTAGTCGCGAGGGAAATTCTCACAGGGACATTATTGCAGAAGCTGAGGCTCTGCCGTCCTCTTCCTTCCTGTTTGGGTTCATTTCTACACATATTTCTGTCACATGACACAAGGCAGAGAAGTTTTTTTTTCATTGCCTAGACTGGGTTGGACCAGGTTTTTAGTTGACATTCATTTACTTTCTTAGGGTAATGTGTTAAAAGACTAGGCTAGTCCTTTGAAGGACTACTGAGTTTGGTCTGAAGTTAACATGCTAAGTGGCTATTTTGTTTTAAGTTTAAAAAAAAAAAAAAATGGTTACGTAACAAGGGCATTGTTGAGTTGTTCTTTTATGTAGTCTAGTCAATACTTCAGTTTCCTGTACAATTGTGTCCTTTGTGATGTGAAGTAAACAGTCCAGTTGTCCCGTGTACCATGGAGATGCAGGACTGTGTAACGGCTGAAGCCTTTTTTTTCCCCCCCGTAATATTTGTCATGCATCAATTGCTTTTCGGTTTCTAAAACTCGTGCCTTGCATGCTATCACACCTTCAAGATGCACCAACCGCACCGGAGCAGGGAGTTTGCACCAATGGGGCTGAACGCGGCCCCGGTATGACTGGAGTCATTTGCATTGGCTGGGTGCAGGGGACCTCACTCGCTGCCAGGAATTCACCGTCCCGCCAGCGAATGGGACGCTGACGTAACTTGCGGCCTCAATCAAAGGTGTTGTGAGCAAAAGCGCAATCTCAGGAGCCTATACCGACTCCGGGTTGCTGGACTGTGTCCCATTCACGCAACAGGAAATTACAACTGCTGCAAAAAGTCAGTCAGGTCTGTTTGCTCTCACTGTCAAAACAGGGGCCATCCTCTGCAGCACAGTTCTCACGGTATGGCTTCCTCCACCTCTGCTGCGATGCAAGCGTTTCAGTTTCCCTGGACTATCTGGGGCTCCTGCTTTGTGCTTCTCAAAATAAACTCTGCACATTCACAGAGGTGCATGTGGAGCTTCAAAGCCATGTCGCATTTTAGGCTGCTTTGGATGTGACCTGCACAAGCGGTTCTCCCTTGATTTACAACAGCTCTAATGGGATGATTATTATACAGGATGTGAACAGTCACATTGAACTAAACATAATGTATGTAACAATATATCAGACAGCTGATTCCAGGCAGCTTTCACCAGTCCTTTGTAAGACAAAGGAAATGAGTCTTTTTTCTAATCTAATGGAAATTCAGTAGCTTATAAATCTTCAAAAAGTCACAGTAACTAACAGCTACCCAGATGATTTACTTACTGGGGGCTCATCTGTCCCGGTAAAATCAAAAACATGAAGTATACTAATTGCAGAGCGTTAATGAGTATGATAAACATTACTCATCTTTGTAAATATTAGTATGAATATATTAAATCCCTAATGTTATGCACTTCTGCGTTATGGGGGAACACACTCAGCTGGGACTTTTTTCTACACACATCCCCAGGAAATTCCTGTTTACTTATCAGAGAAGCTGGGAATTTAACTTGAGCGTGGAAACCACTCCTTTTGCTTTGGGCCTGAGGGAGGCGTTTTCCTGCCCAGTGTTGTAACATTGTTCATTTTGAGTTTTTGCTCAACACTGGAGTTCACTTACTAAGAAATCTTCTGGAACGCTTGCCAAATATTCCGAGTATGTTATCAAGGAAGACACACTCAAACAGCTGAGGGACTTCCCTGCATTGCTGTCTTTCCATGGAATTTCCTCCTATAATCTCAGACATGACACTGAATGGCTCTTACTGTGTCACTGTAAATATGTAAGACAGTGTCTCCTCAGCGGAATAAGCCTCTGTCGTTGTCAACAGTAGGTCGCTGGTTCGATCCCCCGCCTCAGGAGAATACTCGCATCACTGTTGGACCCTTGAGCAAGAACCCTCAGCCCTCCAGAATGCTCCAGGGGTACTGGGTATATGCCTAACCTTGTACACGGACCTCAAGCTTTGCTCCCAGCTGTGTGTGTGTGTGTGTGTGTGAAAGCAGAGCAAGATGGGATATGCAAAGCATTTCAATGTACTCGTACTTCTGCACATTGTAAGCAGATAATTGTTCTATCTTCATGGAACTCTGGATCACTGTCACCCGAGCCAAAGACTGCCGAAAAAAGGGGGATTTTAAACAGCTAACAGGTGTCCTTTTCCTCACCATTTTGCTTACTCCCACTGTCAGCCAACCACAACAAGAACTTAAAGAAAACATTTTTATTTTCCATGGTTTTTGCACAAAATGAACATCAGATATCTACACAATACATTAAATTTACATTATGTACACTATATAACTATACACATAATTACACAAACATTTTGAAAAGCGAAAAAAATCTTCCATGAAAAGCCAGTATTGTTTTTTTTTTTCTGTGTCTTTCGCCATGGACGATTTCAGTCCTTTCTTCCCGGTCCTTCTGTGCTTTCAGCTTCCACTTGGTTTTGGACTGGACCTGCTGTGACGGGTCTGCCTCAGCCGGAGCAGAACCAGGGGTAGGAACCTGGGGCTGCCGTGCGCTGTGCCAGCGCTGGACCTATTAGGTGCAGCCTCTGTAGTCTTCTCTGCACCACCGGGCAAAGGCGGAGGGGGGATGGGAAATGGGCCTACTTCTGCCCCCTGACGAAAATGTCATCGTATATCTGTGGAAGTGAAGCCAGAAACGTTAGAACCAGAGATAAAAAAGTACCAAATTCTACCTAAATTCTCCCCATCAGGGTCAATTTGAAATTCCACCAGATTAACACACAAAACTTACATCATCTTCCTCTGATGAAGGCTCCTCGTCACTGTCTTCCTCGTCGCTCTCGGGAAGTTCCCTCAGCTCGAGTGCAGTGAGCGCGTGCAGCTGTTGCTGAATCTCGGCGTTCTGCCTCCCGTAGGTCAGGTGGTAGGCAGTGTAGCCACCATACGTCACACTGTTGACGTTGGCACCCTTGGCAACGAGGAGCTTCACCAGCTCGAGGTTCTGCAGATCCACGGCCAGGTGGAGTGCCGTTCGGCCATTACAGTACTCCTAGGGTGGGGGGCAAAGTTAAATGCATGTTAGGCCTTGCTGATTTTCCCACCACTTCCTGTCACCTTGCAGGCACTTCAAGTCTCAACAGAAGACGGTGGAGAAGACACCCACCTGTGCATTGACATCCGCCCCGAGCTCGATGAGGCTTTCTACCAGTGACAGGAAACCGTAGATGGAAGCTATGTGTAGGCAGTTGTGACCTGTAATGAGCAGAACGGACACCGGTTCAGGGACGGGGGGGGTCCAGGAAACAGAAGGCCATCATTTTTGGGTGGAGGTACGAAAGGTGAACCTACCGCTGTAGTTGGGGGTAGCGAGGATGGAGGAGAGATGCTGGGGACGGTACTGCGTGAGAACGCTGAAGCAGTGCAGGGAACCTTTTTTGCAGGCGATGTGGAGGGCAGTGTTTCCACAGTCGTCCACCAGCTGGGGGTCACAGCCAGCCTTCAACAGCCGGTCCAGTAGGTCAGGCTGTTCAGTAATCACGGCCAGGTGTAGGGCAGTCTGGAAGACCACAGAGGGAAATGTTAAGCTCGACATTCCTTTACTTTCACGTCAGGTCTACAGAAAATGTATTAACACTTTATGAAACAATTTTAACAATTACCTGTCTCTGGTTATTTTGGACGTTCAGGAATGGTTCGTTCCGGGACCTGTTGATGATCTGGGAAACGTAATCTTTCGCTTCGTGAATGACGGCGAGGTGAAGAATCCTGAAATATGTCGGGGGAAAACATAAGTCAGCCACAACAGTCGGAGCATTTGCATCTGTATTTCACATACGCGTTTTCTTTTTTTCTGGTCAGGTTATTTCCACTAGAGGCGGTTCTACATCGATGCACTATCAGCAGCCCCGATTCCGGGCAAAGAGCCAGGGACTTTCCAGCTTACGCACGCGAGCGCCGCCTATAATAATCTTACGCCAGACCATAAGGACCCAGTCGCTGAACTAAAGTCCTCTTTATTTAAGGTACAATTGAGCATTATCACAGCGTGTTAATGTATTATTATCATCATTTGAGAACTCTTTTGCATACTCATATGGGACACACGATCTTTTACGTTATTTAATTGTACCCTTTATAACTTACTACAGCTTAAGCAATGTTTTATGCAGCAACAACAGTGGTTGCTCAGCAGATAACTATAATGTTTAAAAAACTATTAATGCATACTATCGAACAGTAAGCTCGTGAGACATTCTTGCAAATGTGTATAGCGAGGGCCGAACAAACTTGCAGACGACTATTAAATTAACCTGCAATGTTATTTAAAGCTAGTATTGACGGAATAGATATGAAAAAGGGAAACTTACGTGTCTCCGTCCTCCGTCCTTTGCTGCTTCCATGGTTCGTTGATGTAATCAGTCTGTGTATAGTCGTGGTTATCCACGCGCAAAGTGTCCATATTATCCACAATACTGTCCAACTCCTCTTTCAGGGAATCCAGTCCGCTGTCCAGGCGGTCTTCATTGCAAGGTACCTTTTTTGAATCCATACCAGTTTCATAATCCATTTGGTTATTGGTGCCGTAAACGCGAAACAAAGCCATTTTTCCTTCACTGAAGTTTGGTTGAAGTTCTTCTCACTACAAGCCACAACAGTATGAATGCGAAGGGGAGGATCTTCTGCTTTTATATATTTTCTTTTGATGGGAGGAGCTGCGCGCGCGACAGGGGGCTTTCCAAAGGAGGTATGACTTATCTGAGGAACAGAAGGGAAACTCAGCACGGGCTTTTATGGTGAAATTCCCCTCAAAACGAGTTCACGGAGTAATAATGAAATTGTGTATTTTCCTATTCCGTATGAGAAAAAAGGACCGTTTCCATTCTATTGCTGTTATTGAACATGAATGCATGTATGCAGATACATTTTTTTGGTGCAGGTAAATTAATCGAAGAATTAATAGTACAAAAATTAAATGTAGCGACTGGGAGTTTTATTCTTATTCTTGTGAATACTATAATAAATATTCTTATTTTGTGCTGCACCATCAAAGAATTAAAAAGAACCACGAAGGTCTTGTTTGTAGAGTATCGGTATCAGACATTTAAACCTCACGATTTTTGCCTTAAAGCCTAAGTTTACATTCCCGTTTCAGAAGGCGTATAGGCAACAAAAATAAATTAAAAGGTCATGCATTATATACGGGATTGTTTATGGGAACGGATTAAAGGAACACTCCACCGACATAAGGTTGTTCACACTTCACACACGAAACGCTGGGCGCCTCGGGTTTGCACAATCGCTGGGGAATTAGTAAATACAGCGGTAACATAGTAACAGTATCTGTGCATATGCTTCCCGAGAGACGCACGCGTCTGACGTCATATACGTAACTATACACACATATATATGTGTGTGTGTGTGTGTATATATATATATACATATTTGTGTGTGTATATATATATATCTGTGTGTGTATATATATCTGCGTGTGTATGTAGTATGTAATCTGCAAATTTGCAGTCAGCCTTGTTGAAGCTGGTATGAATGGAGACCAAAGCAAGGCTGCTTTCTGGGGATTTCAACATACACGTAAAGCCAGTAGATTCCACTGGACAGCGTGTGCCTATTATTAAACAAGATATTATTAGATGGAGTCCAAAAAGCACCAACAATAACATCGTGATCACGTTCACTGCACGACTCCAGCAACATTCATGGGAATGTCCCTTCCTTCATACTGGACTCAACCCTGAGAAGAAGAAGAAAAAAAAACCCAGGGACACAAAGTTCTTCCTGAACTGTGGTTTAACCCTTTTATTCTGGGGGAGGGGCGGGAATCAAACCGGTGCTGCGGTATCTTATTAACTCGTAGGGAGTTACCCTCAGTCGGCCAAAGGTGCTTTTCCAAGCCTTTTGTGCCAGTCTAAGCCGTTCTGCAGTCAAATCAAAGGCAAATAGTCTTTGCAAGTTACAAAACACTAAGACGCAGCTTGCTAAAAAAAAAAAAAAAGTACTGAGATACTTTCATAACCAAAGAAGATAACGTCTGGTACATTTTTCAATATATGGCTAAAGAGGAAAAAAATATATATATGTAAAAAAAACAACACACCATGTTATTATAATAAATAATATATAGACAACTGAATAAGAACCATCCAGCTGTGTTGTGTTCGTCCTGCTTTATTGGTGAGAAATTACAGCACAGCATTGCCGTTTGAGTGTAGTGTCAGGGGTAAGTGACACGAGTTGGGGTCTACAGGTGGTTCCCCGCAAAGCGTGTACGCCCATTCTTATGGCCAGACTCAGGGCCCAAACTTTGGCGCCTGCAGAGACCGGGAACCTGGGGGAAACCCGAGGAGACTAGGGGGCGAACCTCGGGTGACTCCAGGTCTGCCGTGGTGCACCTGGGGGTTGCCACACCTTGGAAGGGGGGCCCAGGCTGCCTGGCCCCAGGATTTCCTCATAGTCCCATCTGATTGTGAATCTCAGCATGAATAATTCCTGTCGTCAATGCATTTGTGTATTTTTATCATTTACAAACACATACATTTAAAATAAATTGTAATGTCTGAGATCATTTTAAATAGCTGTTGTCTGGGAATTCCTATATAATTCCTCCTAATTATTTTCCCATAGAAATTAGTGCTGTGCTTATAAAAAGGGGGGCTGGAAAATCCCAAGAAACATAAATGGACGATGGAATGGAAGTGGGGATGGAGTGTAGCAGTTTGGCTGTCTTACTGTAGGAATGGTTGCCATGGCACTGTATTTAAGTGTTTCCAAGATAATCGCTTTCCTGTTGCCAAAGGGTGTGTCGTGACAGTCGGGATGCGCCAAGACATGGAGCACACCTGGATAGCGTCACGCATCCCAACCATGACGACCATTGTGTACTTTGGCTGTATCCTAGACAGCAATTCTGCATGAGGGATGAGAATCAACGGGGTGACACATCATACATGCCCTGTGGTTTCGGTTCTTCCACTTTCTATTCTGATCTCACGATGCGTTTGGAAGGCGATCATGGGTGTGTTTACGCTGGATTTCTGCTGCACTGAGTCACACGTGATTCACACACAAGCATCGCCGCCAAGTCACATCTCATCCTAGTATCTACCTTCCTGGCCTGAAGTCCGGGGTTTTACACTGTAGAATGACTTAAGTATTACTGTACGTGCTAGTCACAAAATTGCAGTCATTGATAAGAGACACATTCACCAAATAGCTATTATTTCTTTCATGTTAGTAAACAGATATTTGAGTGTGGGCTCCCCGGTCCCGCGATGGACAAGCATGCAGTCCCTGGTGCTGTCCTCTCGCGGAGCCTCTCCTTGCTGGGGTGTGCCCCAGATCACTGGCACCCTCATAGCCAAGACACCAGAATTCAGCGTTATGTGTCCGTATATCAGATCAAACCAAAAGCACCACCGTTATGTTTGATGACTTCACGCTTCTCCATACCATTAATACTGCCAAATGTAAAACTACAGGCATCCATGGATAAATGACTGTAAGTCCCTTTGATTAAGTGTACAGATGGAGTAGGTTACGAAAATGGTGCATCTCATCACTACTGACTTAAGATGAGATCGTTTGTTAAACTTGTGGGTGTTTTGTGTCAGCTGTATAATTCTGTCATTCCTATTATTAAAACAGTCAGCTGTGCCGTACTTGAAATTAATCTGCTATGGAAGTTATCCAGTCCGGAAGAGACAAATAGGACGGGCCATAGACAAATACTGTAGATAATACCGGTACTTGCAAACCATTGACACTAGAGGGCAGCGTTCGACTGAGTTATATATCAAGACCAGCCTAATATCAGGCCCTTTGGAGGGTAAGATGAATAGCCACCCAGAAGCCTTATATGTCTGTTTACTTGAAGTGATTAAATGTTTCATGACAACAGAACACTATGAAACGAAGTAGAAAATGAAATAAAATAAATGCTATTATTTAAATAAGTGTTAATTACAGTGGTCAAGCAATTGCACAGGTATTAACCATTTTTGGTTACCTACACTCAACCATAAAATTATGTTACGATAAATGTATTTTGTCTTAAATCAATGGAACTAATAATATTAATCTGTATTGATGATGCCTGTTCAAATTCAGGTTCACTTCGCAGCGCTGTAGTCAGTTAAATAAATGAGCATTTTTGTCATTTTATGTAAAGACATAAAAACGAATGAAACACCGAGTCCCTGTCTTTCGCCGCGGAGCTGTCTGCAGTCCGGCAGTGCTGAAATCCCCCGGTCTTGGATCGAAGTTCATCTGGCACCACCAAGACTTCTTGCCTAGTACAAAAGAATCATTAAATAAATACTGATAATACAGAAAGAGAACTAAAGTAATCGCTATTTTCAGGTGGACAAAACGGATAACAATGCATTATCTACGCCATTTCTAATTCCAGTATGTATATTTAGTTGTATAACCGATCTAAACGTGATTTTGTATGCACCCAATCGAAGTTAGTATTTAAAAACAATTATAAATGGCGAAACAGAGTATAGATTTAGCTATGGACGGTAGGTATACGCGGCTCCACCAGTATTGTGGGAGTACCGTGTGTTTCAGGCACTTGACCGTGAACGTGGTAAATTTGCTTCTGCCCCCCACGGGTAGGAAAAATCTCCCAAGATGGACATATGGAGAGGGTTGTCGGACCCCCCCCCCCCCATTATTTCTAGCTACGGGCCTGGTGGGTGGGGGTTCCCAAATCCTGTCCCTACCGATGATCAAACCAAACTTACGCCTTTACCCCCCAAGTTCCGATTTTGAAGAAGCATTTACTCAGTCTTTATGAAAGCTGAAGTGACTAAAGAAAACAAAGTGATTTAGAGAAACACAAGTAGATCTTTACAATTAACAGTTTAGAATCAGTTTCCGTAGCTGCATAATCCTATGACCAGCTCCAGTTAATTATGGACTAACCGGCTGGCCACTAGAAATAAGAGAATAAAGCGTCCTCATTCTTATCAGCCTTCCCAGCTTCGCAAGGAGCATGAAACCCAGGGAGCAGCCGGTCCCCGGCCGCCTGCGGGCACCCTCCCAGGCCAGTCCCACCCTCGGACGCGATAACGCTGCAAGCACCTGTACTCCGTCGCCAAAAGAGATAGCAATGATTCCCCAGCCCCCCTGAACGCAGGACGGCTGCAGATAAAGACATTTCCTTTCGCTGGTGCCGCAAGCCGAGCTTCCAAATGTTGCATGTTAATGAGATACATTGATTGTAATCCATAAAGAATATGTTTATAGGGGTGGATATACATGACTGTTAGAGCTTTATGGACTAGAGGAAAATTGGATTCTTTACAGAAATGGCTTTGTAAATTATGCAAATTGTGAATTATGTATTCATTATCTTGAATGGTTGTTACCAAAACAGTTCAAACAAAAAACTGCATTGGAAAAGAGCAATTAGGCTTATACACAAATTAGCTATTTCACCAGTGCCATAATCCTTCCTTAATTTAAGTGGACGTGTTTATTCGATAAGCTGCGATTTAGAAAACGCCGAAACATCCGCAGCTCCTGCAGTTAACGCTTACAAGCATAGGCTACACCTCATTGAAAGCACTTTTGCATGCACAGATTACTGAATGCATTACTGAATCCATGGTTTCCTGACTTATTTCTGAAGCATTCATTTCAGTTCCCTATACTGTATATTGCGACACTAAACGCCGTTTCGTATTTGAATGGCTGAAATAAGGCTTCACAATTTAGTTTAAACCAGCTGAGCGCATGTTAAAATTAAAATGCATGCTATATTTCTTTACTTGCCGGGACTGGGACTCTGGGAAATTTTGCATTTCTCGGTGAAGGATGAGCAACGAAGTAATTTTGCAGTAACTTTTTAATATATAATTTTTATGCCGATTTTAGATATTCTCCACGCTGCATTCAGTAGAAACGCGCATAAGACCGTCAGATATATACGATGTTCACATAGCCTAACACTGCGGGATTTAATATATGGGCCTATTGACTTTTTAAAGTCATGCAACATATAACTATCTGTGTATTTCAACGTTTTGTGAAACTGACTTAAACTCAAAAGAACAGAAAAGAAAAAGGGCACCCAAACGATACTGGCAACAGAGCCACTCGTTTAACCTTGCCCCTCCTTCACACTTATGCTGTTGGGATTGGCTTTGAGACTCAAACCCTGACTTCACGGGAAACAAAAGGCAGCAGCATCACATAGCCTATTTTCCCAAACTCATATTCAGTCACGTGAGAGACAATTTTTCTTTTATTAACGAACCTTGCACTCCCTGGGTTTCAGTCAACAATCTGCCCTGCACAAAAACAGATCGCCATTTAAAATATGCCGAGGGGATTTTTAGTGAAGAGGAACAGATGGATATCAACGTCGCTTTGTAAAATATGTTATGGGGACGAAAAACATCCCAGTGCTGATCCAACCACGGGGACTCCACATGAGCCTGCTGCCCCGTGCAATGTCTGGAGGGCGTCTGCAGATTTATGGGAATCGTTTGCGCTATTTTCGGAAACCAAACGCACACAGCCATCCGAATGCGCAACGGAAGTGGAAAGCAAAATCTGCACAAATTTACCGGCCGGGGGCCAGGATCCCAGCTGTTGTGACCAAACCGAAACCTCTCAAAGTCACGCAGGGTCAACAGAAAAGCGGCTAAATGACTGGAGCATGGAAAACGGACTTCACCTTTCTGCGTGTCCAGGCTCAAGTCAGTCCATAGGGTCAGCGGAGAGGCTGCAGATGCGCTCGCACGTGAACTTACCTGCTCCTGTCAAAGCAGACTCGCCGCTTCATCACTACCCTCCTCCTCATCATACTATCAGACGCACGAATAATGGTTCTGGCTGCGAAGTCAAATGCCCACTTCTAAATCACAAAGATAAGAGCAAATTTAGCTTTAGGAAGAATGTCATCACCGGCTCTACCCTCGGCCTAAAAATAAAGAAAAAGGGAGATTCGAAAATGCGACTATTCACTGTAGACACTAAGCCACTGGGTGACTTCATTTGCCAGCTTTGCAAGGTGGAGTATCCCGATCCCTTTTCTCTCGCGCAGCACACGTGCTCCGGATTAGCGCGTGTAGATTACCGCTGTCCGGAGTGCGACAAAGTTTTCAGCTGCCCAGCAAATCTGGCTTCTCATCGTAGATGGCACAAGCCTCGTCCCACAAAAAAGGATGAGATCCACGACGGCGAACAAGCACAGCGGTGCATGTTAGGGGATCCAGTACGGGAGCAGAAAGGCAATGCGGAGAAGATGCCTATGAATTATCAGGACCTTTCACAGCTGGAGAGTTCCCATTATGGAGCTCCGCAGAACAATCATTCGCAGAGTACGCGCAAGACAGATAAACCGTACAAAAAGATGAAATCGCAGGAAAGGTTACTCCGAAACCTTAATTACAAAACCACAGAAAAGAGTTTTAACCAATATCGTACGATGCTGGATCGCGCTAGCAGGACAATAACGACTAACTCCGAAAAAGAGTCTATATACACTAGTCTCTACTCTCCCTGTATAGGAACACAGCAGCTGAGTGTAGGACATTTATCCAGCAATATATTGCGTGGACAGGAATTTCTGGGAAATCATATGGCTGCCCAAGACAACGTAGGATCTTCGACTTACTACCAGACACAAGCAGGGCAAACACCAGTTTGCTGTCCGTTTTGCGGGATCCCTCTTCCCTCTGCGGACATACGGGATAAACACATGTTGTGTCATGTCAGATGTGAAGAGATTCTCGGTAATCCGGGTATGAGCGATAATACGGTGGCGAGACTGGGGATCCTCAATGTGGAGCGTCAGATCTTTCTTTTCTGAATGCCCAGTGCCATATACCTTTCATCGGTGGGGATACCAGCTCACCTAACTGGACACTGTTTCTATGGATATGCTATCCGCATAATCACGACTTCTGTGTATATACTATAGGGTACCCATATTTCAAAATGGTTTTTGTTTTTCCCCGTATCTGTAATAAGTCGACATTTTTTCTTATTTTACTTAATATATGCAGGGTTGTGATGTTAAGCATTCATTTGTAATATCAACGATACTATTCTTTAATATATAATATGCGCATCTGCGAACAATGTATATGTATCTCGTTAAGAATGAAGTAAATATTCGAAGACTTGTACTTTGCCATTATAACAATAGATATGTTTATGCATAGTGCAGTTATGTAATTTTAAATTAAACATTGCGCAGATGTTACTTACTTGATTTACGGTTTAGAACAATTATATTGACAATGAACCGCAACGCATTATGCTATAAGTGCATTATTTGAATTCGGTAGTGAGAAATTGACCATAAAAATAAACTTGATAATAACAGTTTTTGCAAATTAATTGAAACTAAAGTTCGCTTTCCCCGTAAAGAATGGCACGTATTTGAACGTGTTTTAGCGTTCAGTGCCGTTTTGCAAAGGTAAAGCACTTCGCACTCTTTAAACGTTTTCAGACGACTTCCAACAGCTGTCCTCTGAGCCCTGCTGAAACAAAGTCACTCAGCAATTGGCATGAAGTGTGATTATGAAACTTACGAAATCTGCACCGACGCACCGTTTCTGCGTAGAATTTCTAGATTTCCACATGCAGTAGAATTTAACACCCTTCTAATTTATACACCGCAACCCTGTAATAGATGCACAGTGAAAAAAAATATACTATACTGTATTAACAACAAAGTCCGCCCTAGGATGCATTAGCAGTGTTTAATTAGCGAGTCCTTTTCTGAATTATCCATAGCACGCATGATCTGCCCCAAAGACACACCAGTGTGATATTAGTATAATTGTATTGCTGCTTTTCCAGGTGTTTGGCACTATAGCTTTTGAAACAAAAAAGTCATGGTTATAGCAACCTTGAGCCCAGAAAGTAAGGAGAGAAGGAAGTATACTCACTCACTCGCTCGCTCGCTCGCTCACTTACTCACTCACGTATATGCATGAAGGTTCACACAAATAGCTTGCCTGAACTGAGCATAGAAAAAAATTGTCACACAGAAACATCTACAACCTTGAAGCTGTGAGGTCAAATGAAAATAAATTGAAGCTTTATTTGTGGTTTCTACAAGTACAGGAAGAGGTGCATTGGAATGTTTTTTTCCCACATATCTCATCTTCGTCTCCTTTTCTAAGACATATGAGTGACAGCTGAGCTTGGGGTTTGGAGCATTTTTCGGAGCTTGAAGACCTTGCTCAGGCTCCCAAGGGGCAGGTGGCTACACTACCCACCACAGGACTCAAACCACACTTACATGACACAACACATAACAAAAAAACCATTTAGACACATTTTGTATCTTCTAGCTTCTAGAAAGTTCATTCCAAGCTCCCCATGACTGTAAACTCATCTACACTGGCATGAGGGGACCATGAACACCATAGAAAAGGAGCATATTTAACATCTGTGAGTCTTTGGGCCTGTCAAGTCCTGTTCATATTGACACTGTCAGCTGTGCAGGATGCCGGACCTGTACTCAACCGAGCTCTGACAACAGGAACGTAAGATGCTTCTAATTCAGGGTCAGGCCCACCTACCCAGAACATCTACCCATACACACTTTCATGCATCATGGGCAAACTGTACACTTATTATACACACACCTTACCCAGCAGAAAGCATTTTTGTTTCTTTATATGCAGGGTCACCTGAGTTCCAAGCAGGCGAATCAATTTCAATGGGAGGAGCCTGACAGACTGGAAGGCGGAGCTTATGAGGAGGCCGCTTCCATTCTAATCGCTACATCGCATGCCGATTATGGCAATGCAGATCATTACAACATTCGAGCAGTGAAGCACTTTTCTGAAGGCGCTACCCTGTGCACTTTGCCCAGAAGGCAGTGTTTGGTATGACCTCGCTGTGCAGCCTGTGCAGCGCAGGAGCAATGTTGAGTCAACGATAAGCCATGCAACCACTTAGCTGCCATTTCAAGAGCCGAGTCAAGCAAAAGCACTGACTCATGCCTCATCCTTCATGAATTCCAGCTGGCCAAGACCTCCATCTCAACCAATCACAACTTTTCCCATCCATGGACCCTCTGTCACTCACACCTCCATCACACTGCCTCATTTATTTGTTTTTCCCTACAATCGGCCCCAAGCAGATGGACAATGGCGAAAGGCTAGTGGAGTCATCTCCCCCACCTCTCCTCAAGATGCCCAGTGGCCTCCCCCGGCAGCCCAATCCTCATTTGCACCACACTCCACACCAGTCACGCTCATCAGTAGGACCATCGCTGCTTCCAAAAGCAGCTGGCTTGATTCAGTTCCATGCTTCAGTTTTATGGTCACAGTGAGTGAGAGATGAACTGGGTGCAGGGAAGGGAGGGATAGATATCACGAGTACAAAGACCAAGACAGACATATTAGTGCTTGGATCACATCCTCATTGACTAACTGCTTTTTCCCTGCAGAAAATACAGAGACTGCAGTAAAAACGTGTAATAGACTGAACAAACTTCATTTGTTGCCTGTTTGCTTGGTGATGGACTTCCAAAGATGTGGCCCCTTTAAATCACATCGTCTCTGTGTCACACCAACAAGTCTGACCAAATGATATAGTTTATCCTTGCCTGGATCTGAACATATAGGACATGCCCTTTCAAAAATAAGACACTACTGGTAATCAGAGTAGCCAGAACACAGATACCGTCTTTATAATTTCAAGCATGACTGTCTTTCATCTTTGCTCATAATAACACACCAGGTACATTTCGGAACTGAAATACATAATATGCCCATAAATGATTTAAATGCCTGCTTTATGGCTGCCTGTAAATCTTACGCCATTAAGCATTTCAACACAGCAATTATCTTGCAGTCCAATGTGGCAACTACATGACAAGAAAAATAAAATTGAAAAATATATTTTCTGTACATCAGCCATGGAAGTGTAAGTCAAAAACATTGTTATTTTATATCAAAGGCACATTAAATGAAACATGCACACAAGTGCAGAGGTTATGAGTGCTTGCATTTTTCTTCTTCATTCTGATATTCATTACACACACACACACACACACAGACCTGTACTCATGTCTTTATGAGGACTCTTCATTCATTTCTAGGGGGAAAACATGACGACCTTAACACCTACCCAGTCCTTACCTTAACCGTAAGTAACCAAACAAAATACGAGACTTTTGGCATTTTCCATTTTTTTGATTGTATTAGCAGATCTTTGTGAGGACCAGAAAAATGGTCCCCAACAATGTCAAAAATAACAGGTTGTTATCACATTTGTGGGGGGACATTTCTAATATAAACCCAATCCACACACACACACAAATGACTGTTTTTCTGGTAATGTGGTGACTCCACATTGAATCTCATTCTGATTCCACATACAGTAGCTCCTGATATTCTGATACTAAAAAGAACTGAAAGCTTATCAACGATCACAACAAACAACAATATACATGAACATAAAACGAACATTTAACTGTGCAGACGCCCCAACACAGTTTGTTTTTCATGGTTCGCTCTCCATATCACCGACAAGTTTCTAAAAAATGTATATAAAGACCCAGCATCACAGAGGACAGAAAGCAGGCAATGTCACAGTATGAGTCAGACTGCTAATGTAAGTCAAACAGAGTCAAACCAGGACCCCTTACAAAGCCGGCAAGTGGGACCAGCGGGACTGAGCTGCTACATATAGGGGAAAAGCATTTTTGAGGAACAAATAATGATTAGATATTACTAAGCATTTTTAAATTTTATACATCTGACTATTATGTTAGCAACACATTGCAGCACATACAAAAATTAAGAGATCACAGCAAAATTTTTTGCAAACTACAGCCTGGCTCTTCCCTGCATCTCATTGATGAATTCTTCTTCCTTGCTTTGTGGGTCTTCACTCCTTCTTCTAGGAGCCTGTTATGAACTGTCCTACCAGTGCACTTCACACCACTTAATGTTTCCCATTCTTTTGAAGGTCACTTGAGGTCATCCTCCGATTTATGAGGCACTGCCAGGATAAGTTGGCGGTCATCTTCTGCCGTCTACCTGGCTGTTTTTGGGTCTTTCAACATCAGCACAGCAGCACAGACAATGCCCAACAGTTTATTACATACGAGCATGTACATGGTAAGGCTAAAGTTTGTAGGTACATTTGAGTATTTTTAAAAAATATATATTTTCTTTTGCCTTAACTCAGATTAATGCAGGGGGACAGATTGCCTTTACAAAAGCAAATAACCCAGCATCACCATCACCATCACCCTCCCCTACACAGCCTTGTTCGGAGGTGGCCAATTCAGGCAGCTCTCCAAATTGCCTCAACTGCTCCGTCGAACAAAAGCGCCTGCCTCCTTGGACATGAAGAGAAGCGTCGATACTTATCGATCCCCCCGCTGTTTTCTCATTCTCCAGCTGGCCCCGGCAGAGTGCAGGGGGCCCCTCACACTCAGCACACTGCTGGTCCTACATGAGAGTTATCAGTATATGCTGAACGGCCAGGTAAATCTCGCCAGGACTCATTGATGCCTGTGGAGGCTTCATTAGAATATAATCCTCAGTCTCACTCCTCCAGCACTCTCTCGATATATTTAATCTAGGTCCCCATTGCGTTTGCCAAGCGTCTCTTCACATAGAGCCTGTTCAGTATTGACACAACGGCCTCACCTCATCTACCTTTGCACTTCTTCATGAAAATCTAACAAGCCCTTCTCAGCCCTGTCCTGAAGATACATCAAGCCTTCTGCTCTTAGAACACGCACTGAACGCTGACATGCTTTCAGAGACTCACGTCGTAAGGTTCAGTTTTCTTTCGGAAGAAGATTGACGGGAGGCCATCTGACCAATAGCTTGGTGCTTCCACTTTGTTGCCGCCTCCCCGATTGTAATTTCACACACACCTGAGAAACTTTCACCTCAGTGAAGTGGGGGTGAAATATGGGCAGCAAATTGTAAATGTCCACCAACCCGATCAGAGGTGGCTTCACAGATATATGGGAACACAAGTCAAATGGATTTGTGCCACCACAGTGAGATAAACCAACAAGCCTACAAAGCTCTCGGATTGATTCACAGTGTGGGGTAAACAAGAAACCTGAACATCTAGAGTTATTCAACTGGCTGACCCACAAAACACACTTTAGAGGCACTTCCTGTCATTATTGCAGCTGAAGTTAATATCCCACTTGCTTGTTTTTGTCACAGATTCCTGGGAAAGGTCCTTTGAGTAGGGCGACGTGAGGATCGACGAGGCGGGCAGAAGTGATACCTCACTGATGCCGTGCCTGTTTTCTCCATTTAAAAAACAGTCTCTAAGGCAAATTGCAGGGTGTGAGGTTACATTAAAAATAAGAGGCCGGTTTTGCAGCATAGCAAACTGGGTGGAATCCTCCTTCATTCTGAAACAAAGATTATAAGAAGGTGAGAACAGCTGAATGAGGACCAACAAATAATTTGGAGCGGCTTCGCTTTGGTGACGGCCATTGTGCCACCCCAAAGGCCTCACATGCATCATTACATGCGACTGATGTCTGCATCTTTCATGTGACTGAGAGATCTCAGGGATTTTTTCCAAAGGGGGGCAGAAGAATGGTCAAATCACCGAAGTAACTTTTCCGTAAAAAAGCCATCCCCCTTTTGTATTCGCACTTTCCAAAGAGCTGAGCCTCAAACTTTAAAAAGCAATAATCTTCATTTTCTGCACTGCAAAGTGGGCCATTTCGAGGCTGCATAATGCAGCGACATGAAAGTACGCCTGCAACGGGCTCTCACAATGCCTTAGGATTGCAATCCCTTGGTCTTTGACCAGGACTGAATGGTGCAATTATACACTGGGTATCGAAGGACAATGTGTCGTTAAAAAAAAATAAAAAAATCCCCAGCCCAGTCCCCCCCTAAAAAAATATCTCTGCTATACCTACATTTTGTACAGAGTGTTTTTTTTAAAAAAAAGCTAAATCCAACTTGGCGTTTAAGAGTAATATCGGGCGCATTAGTGATTTGAAATTGCGCTGATGACAAAGCGTTCTCCCCCACGTCTGCCGAGATGTGGCACGGTGCAGGGAAATGCACGGAATCACTCGCAGTGCACATTAGCGCATGGCCCCCGGCGGTGAAAACCCAAATGACTTAGATCAATAGTCCCGGCGGATTGGAGACGCCACCCTCGGCCTGTCTCTGTCTCCTCGGGGGCCTGCAATACCTTGCACAAAACCACAAGCCTTATACATGACGGTTTGGTCATATATAGCTAACCTGTGACATTTAACGGGTACAAAGCTTTATCACTTCAGAGGGGACCTACAAGAATTACAGGACGTAGAAACTACTCCAATCATATGCAAAAAAATATAGAAACAGAAAATCTATACATTACTGCCGTACCGATATGAATCATAAAAAATGCTTGTTAGGGACAGAAACTGGAATAAAACTTCTTCGAATTGACAAAATGAGAACTGAAATCCGACTTGTGAACTCCAGGTATTACACCACATGAAATTATGCCAAGGAAAAAAATACAAATAAAAAAATGTAAAAAAAAATCACTGGGAAAGCAAAACTGAAGATGGAAACACCTTGAGCTACATCTTCAGCTACATCCTGTTTTTCTCTTAAGTGTTTCTGGAAGATGCTTTTTTTTCCCTCTCTCACATCCTTGCTGATGTTCAGAAAATGTTTCTGAAAGGCTTTCCATTCTTATACGTCATGATAACATTTATGTTTATTCAGACAGTCCCTGGGGCTGTGAGGTTAAGGGTCTTGCTCAAGGGCCCTTGGTAAAAACACTCGGTTGACTAAATGAACTGGTGACCTGTTGATCACGGACACAGAGTCCTAGCACACGCAACCACACACTGCCCCCAAACACTTCCCCTTAAGTAAGAATTGACCCTAAAACAGTTTACTACGATGCTTATACAATCCTCCACTGTATCAGCTGAGCTACCGAAGGAGAAGAGCAGTGGGAAATGCTCGATCCTGCCAGGAATCAAACCAGGAATCTTCGGATCTGTAAACAGATGCGTTAACCATTGCACCACTGGTTGGAAAATACTAAGGTTGGAACTCAGATGCCTCAACAGAGCATTGCAATCACCAACCACTTAAGCCATCCAACTCTTTGCTTAATTTGTCCGCATGACAAAGAACTGGTTCAACATCAGGCTAATGGCCTTTCTTAGGAACCCAAGGGTCAGAATCAGCAGCCCAGCACAGAATTGAGCCGGACAGGGTGATATACCAGCAAGTCATTTCCAGTTATGTGGAAATTACCATGGATCATCAGAGATCTGTAACACAGTCTTAGCTGAGGAAACGTGTCACTTCCCCCACCCTGAGGCACACGAACAGATCTCAATCAACTGCAGCACCTTTCGGTTTTGCTGCTGGAAAACAAATCAGCACACATGCTCTCAGATTGATATGCTCTCACTTTTTGCCTTTACTCAGCAAGTTAGCGCTCTGCGGTGGGGGGGCTCTGACAGTCATTTTTGAGAGTGTTAGTCAGGACACTGTGGAAGTGACAGCATAGGTACCATTAGCTACCTTTACCAGAATGTCTTAAGTTCTAGTAAGATTACTAGCACATGCAACATGAATCATTCTGTGTCACAGCTTGTTCTGTTTGACAGGATGACCAAATGCTGGCAAACCCAAGAGAAACTAGACTACAGCAATGTAGACATTCTTGTTGATGACACAATATTGACGGAATATGACAGTCCTGGTTCACAAAGACTGGCAGGATCTGAATCTGCATTCCTGCTGGACCAGTTAAACTACAGAGCACAGCATGGTGTCAAGTGTGTGGAGCAAAACAGCAACAAATCTGATCATTTATTCACTGAAACCTTTTTTAAAAATTTGTTCAAAACAGCAGGTTATTAATATAGCAGCTGATGGACCTAGTGGCTAACAACCAATCAGCTGCCCTCTGAATACAGAGGCAAAGCAGCCTGATTGACAGCCTGGGTCACAGGTAAACCCCTTGTTACAAGTAGCAGGTTTGCAATATGGCATCTGTGGCAGAGATAACATCGAGGTGAGTTTCTGAGTAAGCTGCACGTGTCGTCAGCACCAATAGGTCAGACTACCAGTGTGTTTACAGTCATGGACCTCTCTCTGTTTTCATACCGTCTTACAATAATTGGCAGGTTTACAGCAATCGTGGCAAAAATGCGAGTCAGCTGCCCCATAACCCCCCCTCCCCACCAACACCCTTTGAGATCTCAAAGTGAGTGTGTCAAGCACGCGCTTTCGGGAATGTGTAGGCGCACCCGGGGCTGACCTGCCCCGCACAGCCCACGTGTGTTCCACTGGTAATGGGGTTCGAGCGGGGCACGTTCCCAGCCGTCTTACATTGCTATAATTGATGACGATATTACAAAACAGCAGTATATCTGCTTGGGATCTGCTGAGACCTGTCTCCCGTTAGGTCTGAGCCAGTGGAAGTCTTCTCCCACACCTGCTATGATGTAGAGCCTTGATCCATTTTGCTCATAGCATGATATTGTCACCTCATTGATTAGGACTATTTATTTAAGGTGATGGGTTTATCACAAGACTCTTCCCTGTACCTTCTTGCCATAGAGTGTATCATTAAATGACTTTGGTTTCTGCGTTGCAGTTTTTATTTTTTTCACCCAGAGTTTACCTCCGGCCTGAAATTCTGTTAACTGCAGGTATTATCGCATCGCGTACATGGTTTCTGGGAAGTCACACAGCTGACTCCACTGTCGTGTGTGCGACGTCGCCCCCGCAAACACCTCACTGAGACTGGACTGCAAAGGGTGAGAAGCAGAGCAAAGGTTTTTACCTTCAGTCTCTCTACAGTTCAGCTTTAAACTTCCTGTCTCACAGCCTCTGTATGAAAACAAAGAGAACTCGAAAGCCAGCTCGCGGTGAACCGTATTTCATGAAGTGAGCTATTGACAGTTTAGCTTTCATGCTACTCAGCCTCCATTTCCCTTGAGTTTTCTATTATAAACTTTCAGAGAAATTATGCTTTCTTATAATTATCTATTCAAACTATAATTCTGTTAATATGAGGGACTTAAAAAAATTAAGGTGCAAACAACAGAACATAAAACATCCAATAATACAATTACAGGAAGAGGACAAAAATGGAGACAGTGGGCAAAAAAGACATCATCATCATCATCATCATCATAATAATAATAATAATAATAATAATAATAATAATAATAATAATAATAATAATAGGGGCCGCATGGTGGTGCAGTGGTTAGCACTGTCGCCTCACACCTCTGGGACCCAGGTTCGAGTCTCCGCCTGGGTCACATGT
>JAODJX010000041.1:12496708-12543569 GCA_026776945.1 Isichthys henryi
CCAGTGGCGAGCGGGGAATAGGCCGCCGTGCTTCGCCCTGTGTCGCTTCATCACCCTTAAGTCGCCCTCTCCAGTGGCGAGCGGGGAATAGGCCTGCCTGGCTAACAACCCATTATTATACAAAGTGGTGATGCTTTAACCAGAACAGTCAAATTCTGTGAGAGGCAACTAGGATGTAACAACACTAATCTTTTCTCAGATATAAATGGAACATTAACATTTTTACGTCAGGATGGTACACTAGCTCATCAGATGGCCCTGTATGCTCCCGTCTCCAAAGTCTGGGCGTTGAATCCGTCTGCACTCTCCTTAGGTGAATCAGAGTCTCTAAATCAATGTCTCCCATCCTGGTCCTCAGGGACCCCCAGATGCTCCACAGGTCTTCCTGAAGCCTTGTGTCCTTTAATTGGACGCTGAATATGACCCTGTGGCTGAAACATGTCTGTAGCTTATTGCTTTGGATTTGTGGGGCACCAATGTTTTGGGAAGGTATTGTGCCCCATGATAGACTGGCATCCCGTCCAGGATGTACCCCGCCTTGTGCCCCGTGATAGACTGGCATCCCGTCCAAGGTGTGCTCCGCCTTGTGCCCTGTGATAGACTGGCATCCCGTCCAGGATGTGCCCCGCCTTGTGCCCCGTGATAGATTGGCATCCCGTCCAGGATGTGCCCCGCCTTGTGCCCCGTGATAGACTGGCATCCCGTCCAGGGTGTGCTCCGCCTTGTGCTCCGTGATGGACTGGCATCCCGTCCAGGATGTTCCCCGCCTTGTGCCCCGTGAGAGACTGGCATCCCGTCCAGGGTGTGCCCCGCCTTGTGCCTTGTGCATCTTGGGGTAGGCTCCAGGCTCCCTCGACCCTGTATAGAATATGTATTAATGGAAGAGGGATGTTCAAATGAATGTGAAAAATGGCTGTGAATGCTATTTTTACATGTTAAAATGTGTTATTCATAGTACTACCACACCGCCAGAGAGACAAGACAATCATATAAGAACTGCCTTTCGATGTTTGCTGCTACTCTCTATCTAAAATCCTCCTGTGAAAATTTGTTTTGAAATTAATCCAACTCGCAGTTCTGACATATGAGGCTCTTTACCTCCCTCACTGTGGGCATTAAGAGAAAAAGACAAAAGGCGAATTGAGCCTCCCTGCCCCCTGTGTCCGTGTGTCCAACACTGCGAGCCTTAAGAAAGTTATTCCTGATAAATACCACTGTTGACGTGTGTAGCGTTCTCCTCTTCCTTACTCTCGGCTGCTCCAGGTCGTCAGCTGTTTGCTGCTAGCATTTATAACGAGATGTCAGGCTCTCGTCATCTCTGGATTCAAAGACAAACAGTGACGGCGTCTCGAAGGCAACAGGAATAGACGCTGTGTGAGGCACGTAACCTGCCTGTGCCCACGAGCCACGGCAGACATTTTCAAAGTGCATGTCAGCTGTGGCAGAGTCTAACTCATTCTTCTTGGGATCAGTTTGTTTCTTGGTTCATTCGGTGCTGAAAACTGGGTCGCAGAGACTGATGCTCCTCAATTGTTTTCTAAGAATTGCAAACTTTGTCTTGGGGCAAAGGGGCACCAGCGGGTCCATTTGAGACTCATAGTTAAGAAGCTGAGATGGAACAAAACAGCAGAACCTCAAACCACCTGAATGGAACATTGATGGGAAGCTGATTACCGGGTTGTGTTCTGTTTGAGTGCAGCCTGTTTTGAAAGCAGGCACCTTCATCCAAAAAGCTCTTATGAATAAATGTGATTTTGGCTTGGTTAATTTTTAATTTAAATTTTTTTAGCTAATTTTTACTTCTTGTTTGCATTATATGTCTATATTTGGGCCCCAATATTTGGACTTGGTTCACAGAGAGTACAGTACTGTTTGCTTTCGTTTGGAATGGCAAATGTATTTGTCCTCCATTTCTTAATGTACCAGATTCCTGCCCATAATTCTTTCTGTCCTCCGCGATAAAAACACTCCAATGCACTCATATCGTATCCCACCACATCCATCTCCAGGGGGTCAAATTCAACATTTTTGAACGATTAGTCCATACGATGATCTGTACCTTTTCTTTAGGAAATAGCCTTCACTACCCTCATACAATTTTTTAAGCATTCTTTAATTTTATTTTAAATTGAACCCTGTGGAATAGAAATGGATTAGCAGGAATGGGTATATCATAGCTCAAGAAACTACATTAATGTACATGAAAGACTAAAGGAGGCCAAAGTAATTATATATCTTTTTTACATCATCATCATCATCATCATCATCATAATAATAATAATAATAATAATAATAATAATAATAATAATAATAATAATAATAATAATGGGGGCGGCATGGTGGTGCAGTGGTTAGCACTGTTGCCTCACACCACTGGGACCCTCATAGGCTCCGGAGCCCCCGCGACCCAGTAGGATAAGCGGTTTGGAAAATGGATGGATGGATAATAATAATAATAATAATAATAATAATAATAATAGTTATAATAATAAGGAGAAGAAGAAGACAATTTATAAGACTAATAAACAAACAAACCAACAAACAAATAAATAAATGCATACATCTTACGTATACATAGTTATATGTATGAAGATAAGGGCCAAGTCAGTATCAAATAAATTAGCAAATGATTACACACCAACACAAGACAAATAACCACAGCCCCTGTCTTATATGAATATCTGTGAGGGACTTCTCATGCCATCTAAGGTGTCTCCTGCCATTCACACCATGGATAAGCTCCACGCTCAGTGGGTTGGGATTCAGAAGGTTTCTGGTTGAAATCCCATGGTCAGCAGAATGACTTCACCGTTGAAGCCTTCAGTAAGGCCCGTAACTCTGCTTTGTGAATGTCGCTTTGGGTAAAAGTATCTGTCGAATGAGTTGACAGAAGGACACTTTAACATTAATGGCCAAGGAGGAAAAGAAGACAAACAAATGCTATCATAGTTACCTTTTATATTAAGGTAAGTTTTATTTTACAATCTACTTCAATATTAAATATCTACACAGGAACATTAGGCACTCGCAATACTATATAAAACTATATAAAAATCCTATTGACTAAATTAGATACATAATCTGATCTATAAATATATGTTACATAACCGGTGTGAGGGATTTGTGGAAAGGCATGAACAAAAATCTGAAATGTGAATCAGACTTTCTACATTTTCTACATGCCATTCAAAGCAAAACATGAAAACAGGAGTCAGATAAGCCCTACTGAGTAAACGAATTAGTCTGAGGGGATATGAGATAAGTGTCACTGCATTTCCACTTGCTTGACACAGACTTCTTCCTGCTAGTGGTGTAGTAAGGCAATGCTGTGACACAGTGGTCGCAACCGGAACTGCAGCCCGCCAGGATTCAAATCTGCGGCTTTGAAACCCCCTCTTTTTTTGTCAAGTGGGTTACCTCTAGGTACTTTGGTTTCTTTTCACGGTCTACAGACCTGTGATTCAGATGAATTTTTGATTTCACATGGCATCCAGCGTAGGCTGTAGACTTGGTCTGTGGTAAAATTTCGGATCACTGAAAGAAGAATCGTACAATACAGTAGTGCCTGCATAAATGTGTGAAAGTGGTCAATTTCCCGAATGCAATGTAGACCTACAGTGACCACAAGTTAAACTTAACCTATAGTCATTTAACAACCACAATGCCCTCTCATTCAGGGTTAGTCATAAAAAACTGAGAAACATTTATTATTTAAAATACAGCTCAGCATTTCTCAAATTCAGTAAGGGCATTACGCCAAGGACGCGTGTTACTATCTATACCCACTGCAGCCCTGAAGTCCCTGTGTGTGTGTGTGTGTGTGTGTGTATGTGTGTGTGAGACAGGGTATGTAAGAGCAATCACAGGAATTAAAAAAAAATAAAATAACACAACTAAACAAATCTATTATAGTAACACTATATATATATAGTATATATATGCAGGGGCGGCATGGTGGTGCAGTGGTTAGCACTGTTGCCTCACACCTCTGGGACCGGGGTACGAGTCTCCGCCTGGGTCACATGTGTGCGGAGTTTGCATGTTCTCCCCATGTTGTCGTGGGGTTTCCTCCAGGTACTCTGGTTTCCCCCCCACAGTCCAAAGACATGCTGAGGCTACTTGGAGTTGCTAAATTGCCGTAGGTGTGCATGTGTGAGTGAATGGTGTGTGAATGTGCCCTGCGATGGGCTGGCCCCCCATTCTGGGTTGTTCCTTGCCTCGTGCCCATTGCTTCCGGGATAGGCTCCGGACCCCCCGCGACCCAGTAGGATAAGCGGTTTGGAAGATGGATGGATGGATATATATATGTAAAAATAGTATCATCCAGAAGATTGAGTGATAACCGACATACATCACAGAATGTTTGTTTTATTATATTTTATATTTATGTTGTTCTAAAAACAGACGTACATAAACCAAACCAAAAATAAAATGTGTGCCCATTTTCTATGGTCTGTTGTTATCCAATAGCTGTAGCTTCACCCTTCCAGAGTTTAAGGTTTGAATCACATATGGTTTTGGTACTGGTCCCCTGCTGCTGCCTTTGCATTCCTGTTAGGACAATAACTTAAAATCTATTTAATGGATCTTTTAGATCAGATGAAGCAGGTGATGGGGCTGTCTGAGGAATACAATGCTGTTGTTCCGACAGCATTCCTTTCTGGTTTATATATTTTTTACAGGTTTTTTCTAGATACTCTACATTCCTCCCACACTCCAAAAACGTTCATCGTTGTCCTTAAATTGCCCTTTTGTGTGATAGGCCTTGGGATGGACTACATCATGACCAAAGTGATTTTTGCCTTATTCCTGGTAGTGCCTGGGATAAGTAGTATGGAAGAAAGATGAATAGATGAATGTCAACTTGTGAATAAAGTTAATTCTCCTAAACATATTCACAGTTCAACGCTAAAAGACACGTAACTTTTTTCCAACATAAGTCGATAGATGCTAATGTACTGGGTTATGCATAGTAACATTCACATGACATAATGTGAATTTGAAACCCAAGCTCCACAGAACCCTGATCTTTGACGCCCCTCAACTCAAAAGATAATAATGCCGCCATGCTTGCCTGTATATCCAGTACTAAATTAAGTAACACCAATATTCAGGTATTAGGGCAGAGTATGTGCAGAGCTAAGTAGTACAAAAATGTACCCACTGTGTAAATATCAGCACAATACTCTTTATTCTTTGCAGGCCTTCAACCACAGGCTTGATTATCCTAAGCATCTGGGAATCTTGGGGTAAGCTTAGTGAATTGCATTTATATTGAAGACTGCCCTCTGCTGGGTGAATTTGACAAACAATCGCAGAGAAGATAATCACTTACATCTTCACATCCAGGTCTCGTCAACGGGGAAATATCTGATAATATTACCCTAAAGAGAGAACTGCTAAATAGCAAACATGAAACATATTTGTCTTGTCGTTAATAAAGAGTGGAATGACTATAATCACGTCAATAAGAAACTGTTCTTAGTGACTTGCCTGGAAAAATAAAGGTTAAATAAAATAAAAATGTAAAGAATGTCATGCATATCTCAAATCAGTGTACATGATAATGCCCGCATACAATGGTTATACGGCTTAAACTAATTAAACCAGTTCAATTGTTTTTTTTCTTCTTTATAGCAAAATCTTTCAAAGCAAACAACGGAATGCAGTAGGGTATCTTATATGCTTTATCTAAATATACTATGCGTTCAATATAGGTGCTTGAAACACTACTTTTAAATGGCAGTAGTATTAGTCTGGGGGGCGGCATGGTGGTGCAGTGGTTAGCACTGTTCCCAGGTTTGAATCCCCGCCTGGGTCACATGTGTGTGGAGTTTGCATGTTCTCCCCATGTCGTCGTGGGCTTCCCCCCACAGTCCAAAAACATGCTGAGGCTAATTGGAGTTGCTAAATTGCCCGTAGGTGTGCATGAGTGAGTGTATGGTGTGTGAGTGTGCCCTGCGATGCGCTGGCCCCCCATCCTGGGTTGTTCACTGCCTCGTGCCCATTGCTATAGGCTCTGGACCCCCCGCGACCCAGTAGGATAAGCGGTTTGGAAAATGGATGGATGGATAGTATTAGTCTGCCAATCACTTAAACGCAAACTCCACAGAGTGAGTAAGAGTGAGAACATGGACAGGATCCGCACCTTAACCCTTGAAGCAACAGTTATACTCAACGAAGGATCGTTGCTTATTCGTTATCCTGTGCAGATAATAAATCACACATATTCATTATCTATTTATTTTTTTGTAGTTTTGATGTCTGAACTGTACAACTTCCGGCTACAGAAAACTACAATCCCCTACATAACATTACAGCCAGATTCCACCTATAATACGTCAACGGAAACGCAGTTCTGCTACTCTGATTGGCTGGATGGAGGGTTTTCCGTTCGTAAAACAGCGAACCCGATTGGGCACCATAAGTAGCCATATTTCGAACTCGTAGTTCATTTCCTTAGGTTTTTAATTGTTTTTGTTTATCAAGCCATAAGTAAGTCAATAACGCATTTTCGTCCTTTTAGTCTTTCCTTCGTCGCGTATATTTTCCTGTTACGAACAATGCCGGTGCATTCCCGAGAAAAGAAAGAGAGCAACCACGAAGAAATGGAGGTGGATTACCCAGAGCAGGAGGCGAGCAGCTCGGACGACGAGGACACGGAAAGCTCGTCGGTCTCTGAAGATGGGGACAGCTCAGGTGGGGGCGATGGGCATGAGCACCGGACGTGTCCGGCTGTGAGGTGTTCGGTGACACGGTGGCCTTGGCCACGGCGTCCGAAGCGGAGCACGATCCAGCCACCGTTGTCCACATATAACTAGCTAGACGATGCCAGTTGAGCGCGTGACCACATCTCCCCCTTTACCTACATTCACAGATATAATTTCCACCGCATTTGTATCTGCTAGCGTCGACGTCTTGGCTTTTTCCTAAAGCTGTGCATGTCTGCAGGTTGCCCCGTGCAATCACATCTGCAGGGCGCCCGCTAATTTATTAATGTCACCAATGCCCATGGGTTGGGATGGGATGCATTGCGATCCGGCGTTGCTATTCATTTTTTTTTTGCGATGGGGTTACTATGGCTGTTTTCTTCTTCTTCTCTGATATAGAGATGGACGATGAAGATTGCGAGAGGAGGAGAATGGAATGCTTAGACGAAATGACAAACCTAGAGAAGCAGTTCACAGATTTGAAAGACCAGTAAGGCACCGCAGTGTTCTGCATGTTGCTCCACTGTCTGCTGAGCTCTGGTCCTATATTTACCCCCCCCCCCACCTACCTTCGCGTTTTTGTCGTGTTGTATAGGCTTTACAAGGAAAGACTAAGTCAGGTGGACATCAAGCTGCAGGAGGTCATTGCTGGCAATGCCGCAGAGTACCTCGAACCCCTCGCCAACCTGCAGGAGAACATGCAGATCCGAACCAAAGTAGCAGGTACTGCAGACTTGTTGGAATGATTGATGCTATGAATTATTATATTTTTAATGAACGGTTTAAGCTACCACTCACTTCTGTTTATAATTTGCACTGCCTTTAGTTGTATTATGTTACACAACCAGTCAAAAGTTTTTGCATACCACTGTTTTTTAGCACTTGTCCATTTACTTTGTAAACTGCAGATTTTTAATTCTTGTTAAGCACTGGAAAGTTGATTGAACAACTGTAAATGAAAATATCCGTCAAATAAAAAGTTTCATTTATAATGTGCAAAGAACCCGTGACCCAGTAGGATAAGCGGTTTGGAAAATGGATGGATGGACGTGCAAAGAGTCTGTAACAGTGCATGTCTGACATCCTATTAACTATTTGTGTGGTGATGGCATACTCAAATTCTAAGCTGTCCTCTAACTTTAAATGCACTAGTTAACTGTTTCATCCCATAAATCACAGCAGTTTTTAATGTCCCTTGTGGAAAGGATGCCTCGGATTTTTTCTGCTGTTATAACTGCTAGAGCAGGTTAGTTTGATGGAACAAAGATATGACATTTTCTTGTGAATAAAGGTACTCAGATGGTGAACATACGGTGAATTTATTTTTTAGCAAAGAATATCGAGTGTATTTTTAGTAAGTGTAGAAAATCTCTACGCAAAAACATTTGACTTGTAGTGCATTTCCCCATGTGTCGGGTTGCCTTTGGTCGTTTTTGGATGAGGACCTTCTGAAGGTCTTTGTGTTCTGTGACTGACTTTAAGACCGTTTAAACCCTGTCTAACTCCAGGGATCTATAGGGAGCTCTGTTTGGAGTCGGTGAAGAACAAGTATGACTGTGAGATCCAGGCTGCCTTCCAGCACTGGGAGGTAGGCCGCCACGTCGAGGCCCAGCCAGCAGGCTCACGGGCCATTAATCACCACTCCATTCTCCCGCCGCATTTGCACGCTTCGCCGTTTCATGCTGGTCAATTAAAGCGACCTATTGCTTAAGGACCTTGACTCACGACCGCAGAAAAGGACTTAGTTTGGTTCCCAGGAAGGCTTTTATCCTCATGCTTCGGTGGATATCTGCACCTATTAAGTCTCTGTGATGGCAGCGTAGCAGCCAGTTGATATGTTTGTGGTGTCTCACCCTTCTAAGAGTGAGAAGCTGCTGCTGTTCGATACGGTGCAGAGCGAGCTGGAGGAGAAGATTCGACGACTGGAGGAGGACCGTCACAGCATAGACATTACCTCAGGTACAGGACCCCCAGCATCCTATGCTGTGGGTATGTTATTGTTATACTCATTAGCTACATTGGGGTACCCCATCAGTGACATACATAATGGCTCTTAGCTAAGGTCTGCAAAGCACACTCTGTTGCAGTATCAATATGACCCAAAGTACAGCTAAGAATAACACGACCTTCAGCGTGATATTATTTCAGGGACTTGTACACCGCTATTCAGGGGTGAAGGTGAGAGGAGAGCCTTTTGCAAACTCTGCCGTGGTTAGATACACAAAGGGCGCTCGGCATTCTGGGATACGAGGCGCTGATACATCATCGAATGCTTCATTTCAGAACTGTGGAATGACGGACTGCAGTCTAGGAAAAACAAGAAGAAAGACCCCTTCAGCCCTGACAAGAAGAAGAAACCAGTGGTTGTTTCAGATATCCTGTTATAGTTTTGGTGCACCGGTTCAATAAAGCTCCATGCATTTTGTTCATTACTCTTTTGGTATATCTCCCATGCAGTGCTGTCAGTATGCTGGTGCCGGTGAAGGTCAGGTGGCTTTTGCTTGTGTGCCATATTTGTTTGTTTTTTATGCTCTGTAATTAGATTGCATGTTTTGCGTGAAAGAATCAGATGGAAAAAAATCCTCCTTAACCATGTCACGACCCTACATTGTTTACATGCTGCAAGACCTGGATATTCTTGAAGACTGGACCGCTATCAGAAAGGTAGTATTGGGGGCAGGTGGCACGTGGGACAGGCGGGTGTGAATTTCATCATGGCTCGTGGGTGGTATGCTTTCCCGTTTAACGTCTCCCCCGTCGTCGGTCTTCCAGGCAACTGCTAGCTTGGGGCCTCACAGAGTGAAGACAGATGGTAAGTGTGAGATTATGTGCCTCTTTAGGGAAAAGAAACATTGGTGATGAAATGTGCTGTGTTGTTCAAATATCAGAATTCTCACATCCACTGGAATTTCGTTTCTTTTACACATTTTGAATAGTCCATCTATAAACCCTGAATGTTTAAAGCGGCTGATAGTTAAAGCACAGCACAATCGGGATTCAAACCTATAATCTTTGGGGCCTTATCTCCCTGCGCCGGCTAACCCGACACTCCCTTTCTGTTCCTGACAGTCCCTGCCAAGAGCGAGAAGCACCAGCACAGCGTGCGGTCTGAAGACGGGCGCCTGTTTTACGACGGCGAGTGGTACAGCCGGGGCCAGGCAATATGCATCGATCGGAAGGACGAGTACCCCACCAGGTACCGGAGCTTCCTGTCTGCTCTCCCTGTTTGCTGTACCCTCTCTTTGCATTAAAACCCCTCCATCATCTCCCCTCAGCGCTGTCATCACGACGATCAACCACGACGAGGTTTGGTTCAAGAGACTTGATGGCAGCAAGTCGAAGCTCTACATCTCTCAGCTGCAGAAAGGCAAATACACTATCAAGCACTCTTAGGGGCCCGGGCCTCGGCCTGGCCCCGCCTCTTCTGTGTTGCCCCAGTGACTCTGACGACAGGCTGTTTCCTGTCTTTACGCTACCCGTACCTGTAGTTGAACAGCAGCCCCTTGGAGACATTTACTCTTCCCTCCAGCTGCGAGATGATTGTCAGTCACGGCTCTGATCTCGCATGTGTGGGGTTGCGACTCTCCACGCTCTGCATTTGGAGGCCGTGCTGCTAGTGGTGAGATGGCTGCCAAGGGGAACGAACCAGGGACTGGGGGAAGCTAATATTTGGCCCACAGCAGTGGATCCGTGCACGTTATTACTTAGCAGTTCGCTCGGATTCGACCATGTGAGCTAAAAATGCCGTGGCGAGGCTCTGAACGCCTCCCGGGAATCACGCCGTTCTTCCTCACTGCTGCAGCCCTTGCCAAACGGTCTCCATAACACCGTCACAGCGCGTCTTGCCGGCACCCACGCATGGGGCTCGACTTATCTGCTATTTCTGTTTCTCTCTCTCTCCCGTTCCTCTTGGTCCTCCTCCATGCAGTATTATGTGGTGTATCGGGGCTGCATCCTCGACCCGCTTCAGCCTCCGGTTCATGTCACATGACCAGTTGACCTTATCAGACTCCCCCACCATCCCAGAAAGGGTTGGGAAAATTCCAGTTTAGACTGACCTTATCAGAGGAAATCTTTACTCTTTTTTTTTTTTTTTTTTTGTCTGTTTACAGGATTCATTTTCAAATGCTTGTCATGTCACACAAATATTGCATATTCTCCATTTTTTTACTCACGCTTGTGTTTTCTTTCATTGCATTTGTAAAAAAAGATTTGGAGTCGGTTGCCTCATTTGCTACAGAGAAATCCCCCTTAGCCTAGTAAACTCTTGGCCCAAAGGATGGTTTTCCTGAAGTTGATTTTTACTGTCGGGACACCCACATCCTCCTTGCCGGCTGATTGAGGTCGTCAGTTACGGCGTGGGCGAATATAGCTGATGGGAGGTGTGGGATCGGAACCCAACAGACTGCGGCCCGGCTGTAACGAGGCATCCAGTCTGCTCCCCGACCCTCTGAACTGATGGCTGAGGGGCTCCCTCAGGCAGTGCTGGAAAAGCGGGGCCACCTCGACTCCTTCGAACCCCGACAGTACTGGGAGACACACCTGTGGGTTGTTAGCTAACTCTCAGAACAGCTGTCGGGCTCCCAGTATACAGCCCTGTGGCTGACTGGTTAGCGCCGAGTGTGTGTTGGCTTTCTGGTCGGTTACACAGTACATGTGACTTGATTATTATGTAATGCACTTGCATGCTTGCATCGTCAGTACTGTATTCAGTTTAGATACCTGCAGCTAGTCTGAGAGCAGTTGGTTGGTGGCACCCTTTGCTTCTCCCCTGTTATGTTTGTTTGCCCCTTGTTTGGGGGGGTGGGGGGGGTGAGTAAGCGACCCTGATCGTCCTGTGGCTCCCAGCTTCCGTTCCATATGCAAGTATTTGAAACAGAAAGGGAACAGATTGGAATGCCACACTGCTGTACCCCCCCATCTTTTTTTGTCCCCCCACCCCCCTGCGAAGTGCTGAACTGTGAAGCGGCCTAAGGGTGTCGATCCGCCCTGCTGTGTGAAGGTATGGCAGCCGCCCACCGTCGAGCTGAAGGCTCTAAGCTGCAGCTGCTGGTATTAGTCTTGAGTTATTAAACGGGATTCTTTGTTTTTTCCCGTGACACAGAGCGACCTCGCTGTGCCGTTTTGTGTTCTCTGTACTGTATCATGACTAATGAGCAACAGGGTGCTCTGTAGTAAGAGAGATTAAAGGGTTTTTCCTGTGGCACGTCCCTGTATGAATCACGTTGATTGCAGGTGCTCCTGCGTAAAAGGGACATGCTGTGTTGTCCCAGAGGTATGAAGAATACCGCTGTACAGCTTTTGGGTCTGTGCCTTGCTCCTCTACCGCCATGGATAGAAAAGGGCTGTGAGTACGATGTTACAGAAGCATCACTAACAGCAGGGTTTCCCAATTCGGTCCGCAGGGACTCCCGGACAGTCCCATGTTTTTGCTTCCTCTCAGCTCCCGGTAAGGAGGGAGCAGAAATGTGGACTATCTGGCAGGGAATTGGGAGAGAGCATAAACTTGCACCGGGTTGAGGAACACTGACTGACATAGAATTTATAGGTGTGGCTTTTCAAAACGAGGCCACCGGAGATCCCACCTGGGGTACGGAACGGTGTCAGATGCTTCAGGAAACCTGTACTGTGAAGGAGGGGGTCGCTTTCTGTGCCCATAGCATTGAAGTCCAACTGATTCTCTCAATGTTTGTTCTTTTTTTAATATAAAATAAAAAGTCTACCACACCTTCTTTGTCTCCGATTCCGAATGACATCGAGATTGACCTTTGTCCCGCATGTTGTGACAGATGACATTATTAAAAACAATAATGATGCCCGCACAGCAAATGATAAAGGCATCTATTGCTTTTAATAGTAAAGACACTGGGATTCCCTGTCAAGCTCTGCTTTCCTGTTTTGGCAATCTGGAGAACGTATGCTGTCCCAACTGGGAGATGCCGGTCTGTGGACTGAAAGCCGGTCCCATTCTCGGTGGTGGTCTCGTGACTGAGTGGCCCTGATGCTAGCAATGAGCTGGCCTCCCATGTACAGCGCCCCCTCATGGACCTAACGGTTACTGCTTCAGAGTGGATATGTTACAGACGTCAAGGTGAAGCGAAATGCGAATGGAAGGAGTTAATCGTACGGGGGACTAGGGTGCTGGCACGCGAAAAGGCCAGACCCTGGACATAGCTTGAACTGTTTCTGCCTGAAGTGGAGTCCTTTGGCACTAATTACTTCAATTAAGGGTAAACCGTCGACTGCCAGAAAATCATTTGCACTCAGGGCTAATTTAACTGCGGCAGTTATTTCCATTTGATGTACCATGAATTTCGGCCTGGAAATGTTGAGCCAGATGAATCACGCTGAGGAGTGCATTAGTTTCTTCACTCTTTGTGTTCTTAAAAGTGTTTATAAGTGGAAGACAGACTTGCATCCGACCTGGGCCTTTCCTAGTTTTGTCAGTACAGCTTTGTGTACCATGCTAGGTTTGATCAGTAACCTCATACACTAACAGCACAAAGAAGACTGATTGCTGTCCAGAGTGCCCTATATCTCACTGGCTATCTAAGCTGCCAAACACATTCAGTGACCGTTCGGTGCTACAAGAGGCTGCCCAAGTGTCACTCAGATGGGAGCCGGAAGCCATGTTCTTGGTGCTGCTCTTGGGCATGAGGAGCTGGTCATATGACTTAAAGGTGGACCATCCTGACCTGGGAATGTCGTAGGTGGAAAGCTGCGGGCCCCGTAACTGGTCAGTCAGACAGTCAATCAAAACATTTAAGAAATAGCCTTTTGTGGGCGGAGTCTGGATGTGCCACCATATATAAACCTTTCCGTCTCTAACACTGTGTCGTCATGGGTTCTACTGTACTCTGCCACATCGCTTGTAATGGCAGCACCCATCCACTTAAGCTTATTATTGCATGTAATTCAGATGCTTTCTGTAGATTCACCATGCTTTTTCTGCAGATATGGGGCAGGCTCACCATTTTGCCAACTGGTGTGCCCGCAGCCCAAGTCTGTCCTTGCATCACATAGTCCAGGTCAGTGTGGGTGACAGACGCACCTGCTGACTGACTGCAGGCAGCAGGGCCTCATCTGTTGGTGGAACACAGCTCAGAGGTCCAGCTCAGCAGTTTGTAACACATCCTCATCCTGGACCTGCATGGGACCGCTTTAGAGTTGCGCCAATAATCACACTCCCCCAAGTAGCCCAGCTTACAGATTTTATCCCATGCAGTTACGCTCAGAAGGTTAGTTCTGCAAAACCCAGGTTAATGGCCATCCTGTAGTGTACTCATTCCACCAGGTGGGGGCACTAGAACCTTGCTGTTGACATCAAGCTGGGCCACTTTGAGAAATATCACAGATGATGTGGCAGCCGGGCCCACGCGACCTGGCTCAGTGGCGATTTGGTGACATTGCTTTATAAGGAAGAATCCTAAGGGGACCATAAGCCTGTCACATGCTTCATGAGGGACCTCTCTCCATACCTCTTTGGGCCAGACGGCTCGGGTCCTGCATGGCCAGGGAAAGGTATCGTGTTCAGCTTCTCCTTTATTCCTCGTTCTTGTGTTATGGAGCTCTGAGCTGCTGCAGACCCACGGCCGGCATTCCGTATTAATGAGGCTCTTCGGCGTGAGGTCACTGGGGTCTACTTACAGGGGCGCGGGGTCTAATCGGGGCTCGTGAAAGTACTCGCGCGATCAATGATTACTTACGCCTTTCAGAATGCCGGCTTCCAGCTGCTACGCTCAGTAACCTCAGACCCCCACCCGAGTAATTCGACACGAGACATCGCAGCTCCCTGGATGTCCATCGGGTCGCTTTTCCCATTTTTTCTGGGGAAGGCCAAGCTCCTTTGACTTTGCGAAAGCCCTTTCTTCGAATGCTTAGAGGGTTTGAGGTGGTGACACTGCTAATGTAACCGCACATCCGCGTATCGCTCTTGCTAAATGCATTGTTCAGACCTTAAGCCCCTCTGGGTAAGAGCTTCAGCCAAATGAATGCATGCAAATGTCCAAAATCTAATCCTGTGGAATGAGTCTTAATTTTTAATCCCCGGGGTCCATTTTTGCGATGAGGGTTCGCATCCACCAACAGCATGGATCACCCTGCCATCTGGAATTCAAACCTGCTTCCTGTCGATTCCAAGTCCCACAAAATGAGGAGTGTGAGTTTGATGGGGCAGTGGGCTAAGGAGGAGGCGGGGTGGGTGTTGTCGCAGTTGAAAAAAGGTGAGATGGTGCACTGACTGCTGGGTAATGAGTCACATGCCTGTCCTCAACCCTATACAGTCGCCATGCTTTGGCAAGTAGCTGACGGCTGGCTGTTTGATTATAATAATACAGTCACATAATCATTAAAAATGCCACCTTTTCTGTTCAGTTCAGTTGCCATATTAGCGGCTTTACATAGTAATGAATTTGCCATTTCAAACACCTTGATCCCAGCGATATGGTAATGAAAGAACCTTTTAGCTACGGAAACCAAAAGCCAGCTTCAGCTCCTGAATTGAGCCCCACTGGGATGAACGCATGCCCCTCGGTGATACCAGAAGGGTCAGATGTGTGCTAGGCTGGCCTGGGCCCATTTAAAAATAGCTGGGTGACACCGAGACAAGAGGTGTTGATCGCAGTCAGTTCAAGGCCAGCGTAGGATTACGCGCGCACAAAAGGAGTATTAAAAAAATATATATCTGTCAAATTTCGACACAGACAAAGGGCAGCAGGCCTATCAGGCGGAAATCTGAGATTGCAAATGTGGGGAGCACAAAGAGGTCTGTTCCCTCCAAGATGGGATCCCGTGTCCGTTCCGATCTTCTCCAATGCTGCTGAGGTGATATGGGTCCTTGGCCCAATACCAGTACTCCCCGGCAAGGATCCGGAGGTGCTGCGGGATGCCGGAGGCACCCTACGGCCTCAAACCGTCATCTGCCAGCTCACAGCCGCTTTGTGAGAGCCGGCAGTGACATCCCACACCCATGTGACCAAGGTCAGGGAGGTTCGCTCAACACCCTGTCCGTGTGTCACGTCTCCGGCGTCCCGTTGGCTGCAAAAACAAGCCAGTGCCAATGACACACTCTTGTTTCAGAAGTCCACTCCCTGCGTGGATCTGATAGTTGCCATAAACGTATCCAGAGCGTTAAGGAGCAGCACAGGGTTAAGCGTTCACACATGATCAGAGTCTCAGCAGCGTCAGCCTGGTAAAAAAAATATCAAGCACCGCAAGGCATTCTGGGCTTATCAGCACCTGAAATCATTTGCATCAGCACTGATCAGCACCAGCGATGCTTGTGTGCAAGCTGCAATACTGAAGGCTTCAGAGCCATTTCAGCTTTTGCACATTTGTAATTAAATGTTTGTCGATTTTGCTTCCATGGGAAATCGTGGTTGTACAAACTGCTTAGGTATCAAGTCATATGAGTTCAACAAACTAAAAAATAACATGGGTATTTGCCAAGAAGCCATTTCTTCCCCTTATGCTGTTCTGGAACAGTTCAGGTGACTGTTATTTTATCTTGCTATTTTTCTTTCAGCCACACTCATGCTGCTTGCCGGTTGGGTCATGAAGAATCCCTGACCAGAGTCAATGGCCCATCCAGGGGCTGGCATTCGTTGAGACATGACACTGGATTTAACCAGCGTCTACTCGCTCTGTGTCCAGCGGAAACAGGAAGAAGGGCCAACACTGCCTCTGCTGGTGAAAGTTAGTACGTGCACTGAAGGAGGTGAAATGAATATAACTTGTTATAACAATCAGATATTGTATCAGGTAAAACTCACACATATACCAAGATCAGCCGTTAAAGTTTGTGACAATTGCAGGTTGTCTTGGGGTCCTTTCATAAGGAACTGAAACACTACAGATCCTGTTTTCACAGAAGGTTTATGGGAATGTTTATTGACACACACAGCAACCCGGAGCCCTGTAGCATCGTTACAGGCTGTCTGTGGGCGACTGAAAAACAAGACCATGTAGACCAGCCACAGCCAGCGTCAATGCCTAGGTTTGGTAACCATCTTGGCTGACCTCCTGTTTCTCAGAAGCAGGCCGGATGGAAAGACACCGCAAAGGAAACTGGATTCTGTATCCACAACAAAAGGCCGGCAAATCAGCATGTGGCATTGTGGCAGCATCTATCACGGCAGGCCTTGCTGCTCATTAACAAGCCGGAGGCGAGGCTGGCCCAAAAAATATAGCACAGGTGCTATGAGGAAGTGGCCAAGGAGGCACGTGGGGTGGGCCAATCGCACAGAGTCGCTCATCGCTCAGGACCCTCTCTGCTTTCAAGTGCCTGTACTAGCCAATCATAAGCAAGGGAATGACAAACCCAGCAGAAGTCAGTTAATGCTTATAACTCTACCTAAGCTATTCAAAGCTAAGCAAAGCAGTTCCCTAACCCACCCACCCACCAATTCAGGAATTGTTATCGATATGGACCTTAGCCCCTCCTGGCAAGATCTCAGTCCGTCAGAGGGGAGTCACACATATAATCATGGTTACAGTTTAGAGTCAGCTGTCCCTTAAACAGCCTCAGTTTGAACCTGCCCACATCCCCCCCCACCCTTGCAGAGGCGTTAAACAGCCACAGTGCTGCTTCCAAAGTGACACGGCCCCTATGCCCTTTTAATATGCGTACTATAAACATTTGTACACCACCATCATTATTGTACCAAAGCATGCTTATTATTTCCGGCATACCACCAGCACACACAACTGACTGGCAGATTCATCGGGATGATTACGGTAGGCAGCAGTCTCCGGGGGCATAGTACCATCGAGTGTCAGCAGTCCAGATCATTTCACGGAGGAGAAGGTTGGAGTCAGCAAAGGAAGCTCACTTTTTGGAAGAAGCGATTTTCTTAAGGCAATCGTTCTCAGTGGGATCATGCTAACCGCTAAAAGCACAGAGATCTACGGGGACTGGGACCTCCTTTAAATTCCTCTTAAATGTACAGCAACTGACAGGCATCAACGCCAAGACAGGCCAGAGCTAAGGTTGCGAAATTAGGATGTATTTTCGTTTTATAAATAAATTTGTCAAGAAGGAGATCAAGGACAATGACTGGGCCACAGCCCACAAAAGCGAGAGGAATTATTACTGCCGGCCAGAGCAGCCTGTATCGGAATCAAACCAAAATATGGCCTAGAAATTTCCAGTAGTCTAAATGACAAGCTGTTCTTTTATATGTTTCCCAAGACTTTGATGGTTTAGAATCCACCATGTTTGCTCCTCCGTATTCTTCAGGCACAGGCCAGAAAGTGATTATTTTTGTTTTGTTTTTGGTTTTTAAAATTTTTCAAACAATGTGCCCCATAAGGGTTGCGCATGTGTGCGTTTAGGTTTCCATAAAACATCATAAGTAAGACACTTTGATTATTGGGGGTTTTATACCCTCCCCCCCATCTCATATTTTTCTCAGCTGGTGATTTATGATTTGAAATGTCATAATCATAGCAGTTTTCATAAAACTTTTGTGTCTTGCATGTTATTTATAGAGTTTTTATTTCTACAAGGATCTGGTGGACAGATGTAAACAGCTCATTTTTAATGGCGTACGCTCCTCACATTAAAAACACTCCCATTAAGTACAACAAAGAAAGTTAAAGACAAAGTCTGGTCACCTTGTTAAAATGATGACCCGTTGCCCTGTTGCATTTTGGATGGCCGCCCCCCAGTCTCCGCTGATATGAGCTGACAGGCTTGGATGGGTTTGTAACAGGCGGCTGTTACGCTCTCAGTAAAAGGGCTTGTCGACCCGTTTGGTCGCTTGGTTCGGTTACAAATCGGTGCTAATTTCCCCGACGCGTGGAAGCCTATTGACATCGCCGGAGTTAGGGACAAAAACATGGCGGAACACAAAACACCTTTAGTACCGCGTGAGAGAGGCTGAGTCATGCCTTTCCCATTGCCTTCCCCCCCCCCCACACCCCCTCCCCAGTCATGTTGACTCTGAAACATCAAAAGACTGAGCCCACATCAGTAAACAAAAAAGCTGCATTTTCTACAGAATCCTGGAAACACCCTGTGGGAATGTGGGAAAACAAACAAGGAGACCCAGTGCAGGGTAAGGAAATGGATCTGGCAGAGATTTTCTCATGGAATCTTTGAAAAAGGTATGTTACCTGACAAATATACCGAAATATACCCACGTTGTGATTCTTTGCTGGATAAGCATAACTTACGGAAAATTGGTTGATGTTTTTTTTTCTCTCTTCTAACCTCAGGCTTAGTTGAAGCTGGAAGCACAGAGCCCAAGGCTAATGACATCCTGGATGGATGTTCATGGTGGTCCTTCAGCAAAGCGGGGGGAGATTCCACAAAGCAGGATATCTTCATTAGCCAGATAACTTAAGCCAAATGTGAATGTCCCGTAGGAATGTCACTTACTTATCTTCCTTTTGGACTGCTTTGTGGAATACCCCTCTGTGGTGGGATTCAAATCCAAGATACTGGAGGTGCAAGGCAACTGCATAGCATGCTGAGTCACCATTCCATCCTAGCTGTCTTGTGATAATTATTGTAATTATGGAATTGCCTAAATGGATGCAGTGGTGCATGTAAATGCCATGCTTTAGGTTATGTTTATGGATCATAACCGTTCCAGCATGCAGTACATCTGAAAGGCTTGGTATCTCCTCCCCTTACATCCTGGCCTTGCAGGTCGTGCTTCCGCACCCACGCTGAGGGACCACTTAGCTAAGAGCAGGACTCGTTCTTACATCAGCGCTTTTAGAAAAGGACAAGGAGAGCTCCCCCTCCCCAGGAGTCATCAGTCAGCATGGCTAATCGTCCACAAATCTCGTGCCCATGTTTCTATCACTCTCCTTCTGTCTGCTTGCTTCCTACGTCACCGTGACGGTCCACCACCCATCAACGATGCCTTGGGAAGCACTACTCGGCTACATTCTTTCACAGAGAATTCAACATTTTTTTAAACCAAACTAAAACTGTCGGAGTTAAATTTCATATGTGAATCTTTTGTGCACAAAGGAAGCTCCTGATCCCAAATTGCTGCTTCTCTTCCAGATTGCTGGCATTTATGAACACAGATCTTGTCTTTCTCACTTTCTTCTTCCCGCACCCATTGAGGTCATGCACCATACTTAGAGGCAGAGGAAACTACACATGCCTGTCTATTTGCATGGCTAACGGCATTTTGTTGCAAACCCACAAGTCTCTGTTAATGACATCTAAGCAGAAATGAGCATAACCTTTAAGGGAGCCTTCAGTCACACACAGACTCATGTCCCCTGTTCCCCAGATCCCCCACCCCGACAATATAATGACTGTAGGTCTCTATTATCGTGAGTTCGTACCTGAAAGGAGCATCAATAAGACCTCCATAAGAGGAACGTGTGATGTTCCAAAGCTGTGCACAGGCAGGGGCGTCGGAGGGGCATGGACACCCTGGCAGATTCAGGGAGCCCAGGACTTGATAGGGTCCCCTGATAACAAAAAATATTAACAGTCCGGGGGGGCAAAAGTGACATTTTGTCAGGTGGCCCAGAATTGGTTGAATCTCACAGATCCTCTAGGTAGTTTAATAGTGTGAGGAATCCTTTGGGGGGGGGGAGAATTTCCAAAGTCACTGATAGCCTGAATCAGCAGAATGCCTTTTTTCTAAACATTAGGCCTGAATAAAGACGGGCTCTGTTCCGTAGACTGCTGCTGTGTCTAACGGCAGACTGTCAAAAGGCTTATTCAGTGGCTTAGATTCAGCACTGCCTCATCACATTAGGTTTTTCCCCCTTTCAGTCTAATTTTAGCAACTTTCACAGATCTGCATTTTCAAACTGATAGAGACGCTCACGAGAATTAAAAAGGCAGTAATCTGAAAACAAGGTTGCTAAAATAAGCCCGCTCGGAGTGACGCTTAGTGACATTATGACATCCCTGGATTCACAATAATAATTATGCATTTTCTTGACAGAATAAAGAAGTACTTAAGAAATCAGGACCAATAAAGGAAAATTAGCATATACGTGTTTGTCGAACATGAACTGAAGCTTAATAGATAATTCTGTCTCTCTCTCTGTCATTTTGAATTCATGTACTTTTTTTCCAGAGAATCTAGGCGCAGTATGTAACTCAATAACACAAAGCCAGATTATGTTCAGTAATGAATTTAAAACGCAAAACTATTTTTGAAAACAAATGCTTTTGAGACTGACTGTTGCCCAGCCTCTGTTGTTATTATTTCTGTTCAGATTATGGCAGAGCGAGGTTAATGTCATTTAATGGGATTCAGCTGCTAATTAAATGCATGTCATAAAGGTCATCATCGCCGACTCTGCTGGGGTGGCGACGTATCGCCAACGGTAACAGGAGAGGGCGTCATTGCTGACGTGCACCCGAGACGTAGTCATCAGTGGTGCCGGCATGGACAGCGAGTGCCAGGAACACCAGCGGCTCTCTCCCCCTCAGCACTTCAATCACACGGGCGCCACGGCGACGCCATCCTAAAAGCCGCTCCTGCCCACGTGCTGGGTGGTGCCAGGGGCTCAGGGATGTGGAAGCAGAGCTTGCACAAGTGAACTGGAGGTTTCCAAGGAAACCATAATGGGAGGTTGGTTTTTTATTTGGCAGAAGCTTTTTTCCCAAAGTGACATACATTTTTCGCGAGAAAACCTGGGTTAGACAGTCCATGGAGTAATTGGAGGTTAAGGGTCTTGCTCCAGGAACAATTGGTAACTTTACTCTGCTAACCATAGTATTTGAACTTGTGAGTCGACACCCACTGTGCCACACACCGGCCTGCTTTTATCTGGCTTAGTCTGCAGAATAAGTCAAGAATAATAAAGGAAAATTTACTTCCGGACTGATGCATTTTAAAGATTCCTTTGATTTCCCGTTTGAGTAATTTCACCATTTATTTTAACTGGATTTTAAGGACACAGGGACGGTGTGGGTTCTGCTAAGATCCAGTTAGTTCTAGAGGGATTTTGATGTGCAAACTGATTATCTAATCAGAAGTGATGAAAAGATCTTCAGGAACAAATGAACTGAGGTGGATTGAGGTGCTTTGTGTGGTTTTATTGTATCAGGAGAAGCCATTTCTCTGAAAGCAACCTATTGACCTGAGCAAAGCCCAAATCATAAATCTAAGTGGCTTTTCCATGCTTGCCCATGGAGCTCAACGTCAAGTAGAGGCGGCTTCACCAGACTCAAAATCCCAGCAGAGCAAGACAGGATTCTGTCACTTACACATCCTCTGTTAGCTGGAGAAACGCTCTAACGAGCTGCTCATTTCTGCTTGTTCATTCTGGCCCATTCATCAAGCATTGAGGAATGTGCATTACGAGCTGAATTTGACCTCGGTGACGGCGTAAACAGCCAGACTGGCACCGCCGATGGTCAATGCTGTGCCAAATATCTGTGGTTATCATGGCGTGACCATCACGGTAGACGTCAGCAAGCCCGGCAACCTAGATGCCGTATCTACCAATCTAGTGCAGTAACGGAGGCAGCATTTCTACCCATCAACCCAATAAGGGGTCCTGTCTGTAATTGTAGCCTCTTGCATCCAGAGGAAATTACATAAGAAGCCTTGTGTCTGTTCCTAATTAGCGCATAAAACAGGAGGACAATGCTCTTCACTATGCAATGCAAAGCCATCTGAGAGATTCTGCTTGCGTTTCCACTCTTCAGAAGGGGGGGGGGGGCACATGTTCTCTTCAAAACAAAACTGGCATTTAATTAAGCGGGGTTGAGCATTTGAACAGGGTTGATCACAGTGAAACAACCCTACTTGGGCATTCTGAAGGCAACTACAAGAGCAGAACTACATTTTTCATTCATTCTCCACGCCAGCCCCATGAACCTATTAAGGTAACTGCAGCCTGGAGCAATGACAGACACTGAATGAAAGTAGGGAAAAAGTCAGTGCCTGATATCTCACAATACAGAGACTCTGAAGAGGAAGCAGGACTCGAAAGGTCCCATTCAGTGGGTATCATTCACCCAGGAAAGGTCAGCAGCAAGGAGGCCCACAGCTCAGGATTTCAGCAGTGGCAGTTATCATGAAGCCCAAATCGATTCTCAAACATCTTTCTTCCATCCATACATCCATCATCCACCATCTATCTTCTTCAAATGCAAACAGAAATTTTAATTTTTTTTTTAGCTGCCAATTTCTTTTTCAAATAAATTTGAATTTAAAATAGATTTTTGAAGTTCATTTTGATGCTCAAATGTGGTTTTTCCTACCTAAAAGTAGTAAAATCTAGTCCTGGGTCCAAAATGTTGAAAATCCGCCCCCGTTTTTGTCCATCCAATGGCATTCTTCCAGCTTCTGGCCCATTAGAATGCAGCACAATATCACCTGGGCCAGTATCCCACACCGTAGCACCGTGGCACAAACCCAGATGACAGCTGTACCAGGCCAAAGATGTCAGACTCAAATACCAGCCAAATGTTTCAACGTGCCTCCAAAATTCCTCTCAGATGAAAAAAAAACGCTGCTCTGATGAGTAATGTAGCAGACTTGCCAAACGCTCTACTAGGATGTGCACTATGCCCTTTTGTTGCTTACAGATAATCGCTGTGTCACTGCATCCCCCCGCCCCCCCGACCACCACCTTGCTGAAATGCAACAGAACCTTCAGCTTTCCTGTTGTTGCTCGGTAACTGCAAGATGGTTCTGTTTTAAAACCCATGGCTGAAAAAAGACTGAAAGGCTACTGTACTTGGCTAATTAATTCATTTCTTCTTGTGCCTTTATTGGACTGTTTCCTTGATTGAAAAACTCATCCAGATGTTTCATGTTAACATTTGTGACACAGGCAGGAGACTGACCAATCAGCACACAGCAAGAACTCAGAGAAATCCAAGTCCTATTAATAGAAATTGTAGTTTGCAAACCCCGTCCTAGCTCATAGTGTCCCCCCTGATATGGATTAGGTGGTCACCTTATTTACAAAGCTTATCAATAGACCTTGGATTCACACCTGTAATACCATGTGAGGTCACTCGGTTAAGCAGTTCCTTTAATGAAGTAATTATGAGTTTTCATACACCTCGTCTCTCTTCAGGCCATCCTCCTGAGTTAGCAGAACAGTAAGGCGAGTTGTTTTCATATACACTGAAGTTCAGCTGCCTCAGCTGTTCATAAAGCTATTTTCAGTTCAGAAATATCAGCATTAAAATACTAATAAAAGCAATATCACTGCTGCAATAAAATCAAAGGTTGAGTTGTAAATAAAATATGAAAAATAGTTTAAGGTGGATGGTGGGGGTCAAATCTTCATTGGTGGGGGTATCCTGGATGATATAATTTGCAGAGTGGATTGCTGATGATAAAATTTGTGGTTAAATTGTGTTTGGAACCAGGGTCTGCCACTGATCGTCTGCCACTGAAGTCGGTAGCTTGACCTTTATTTGAGTGTAATTACGCAGAACAGTTTGGGAGAATGGCAAGGGTGATGGTATATTTCCAAACGGGATGGTATATGCGTACATCCCATTACTACTCCAGTCCTGAATATAATAGTTAAGTCCATCCATCATCCAATAGTTTTCAAGGTTTCCGGGGCAGCCCGGGGCTTGTCACAGGGCACAATACTGGGGAACATGCACACATCAATATAGGCTATTAAGATATGTCAGTTAGCCTAACTGCATGTCTATGGATTGCAGGAGGAGACCAGAGTACCCATAGGAGATCCCCACAACGTGAGGAGAACATTCCTCACAAGTCCACAGACACCGAGAAAAGATTCAGACCCCCAATCCTGGAGGTGTGATGCTCCAGTGCTGCCTGCTGTGCCACCCTTAGCCGTAATCTGGGGGATGGCGGATTTCAAAATTGCTTTTAATTATTAAAAGTGCTTTTGCTGTACTTTCCAGTCAGATTCTGGAAGATTCCTACGATGGAAATGAAGACTATTGTCCAGCGATACAGGCTGTTCTGCTTTCTTCAGTAAAACTGCTTTTATAATAATTTGATGTAGGGATTCACTGTTGCTGTTTGCCAGCCTTGGATGGGAGCAACAACGACGCAGTTCTCAATTAGTCACCATAAGAGAGAAAATAGAACGAATCACATATAACAGCGTTTTGCGGAAACTTTCCAGCCCTTTGTTTCGCGCACTTGAATAGGAGCGATTTCGTGTCTCTGTGGGCCGAGGGACTGGCACGTCCTCATGCTTTTCCCAAGCACTCTGTCTTGTTAGCAGATGCCGCTGTTGGAGTTAGTCACCGCTCCGGGTCATCCGTCACCGCCCGCCCTCCTCGGGGAACGGTTTCGGGGTCTGGTGGGTGAAGGACAGAGGCCGCACCTCTACCGCGATCCTGCTTCCTTCAGCTCTGCCATGCAGGGTGGACGGGTGATGCCGGCAAGAACGTCAACATGCCCCCTCTCGATAATGTGGGACCCCCCCACTAATAGGTCAAAGTTCCAGAAGCTCGTCATTTGTACCCTTGAGCCTTTCACGCAAACTGCCTACTGAAAAAATCCACCCAGTGTATAAGTGAACAAACATAAACACAACACAAGCTACATAGATGGGTCTGGGTGAGGGTCCACTCTGCTAATAAATACCCTCCAGCGCGCTGCTCCCTGTGTGTGACCCAGAAGGCTGCCTCTTCAGAATTGTGTGAACAGTGACATGCGACACAAAGTTCATGCATCGCTGCCTTTGTGCGCAGCGATTAAAAGGTGTCAGCCTGACACCATGGTCACTAGGCATATATGAACGTTTCAGCGTGTGTGAGTCACCGCTCGCGGTCAGGGATCTCTCTGAATGTGCTCTCAAGTAGCCCCGAAGAACACTAGCGTGCTACATTGTTATTGCTTTTATCCATGGCAACCATAGTCCTTTGTCACGTTACACGTTGCCACATGCTACTAATGTGCTAATGTCATTATCACTTTTAACCATGGTGACCATAGTCCCTTGTCACTTTACATGCTGTCACGTACAACTGGCATGCTACTGCCATGCTAATGTCAATTATGCTCTTACCCATGGCAACCTTTGTCCTTTGTCACTTTATATGCCTCTACGTGCCACTAACATGCCAACTTAGATATTGTTTTCACACACGATGACAATGGTCCTTTGTCACTTTACATGCCCACATTCTGTCAATTTCTACTAGCATGCTTCACTATCGCTTTTACCCAGAGCAACCGTGGTGCTTTGTCACTTTACATGCTGTCACGTGCTATTAGTGTGCTAACATCATTATCGCTTTTACCCATGGCAACTAGGGTCCTTTATATACGCTGTCACTTGCTACTAGCATGCTAGCTTCACTATCGCTTTTAACCAGAGCAACCGTGGTGTTTGTCACTTTACACACCGCCGTGTGTTAACATTGTTATCACTTGAACCCACGGTGTCCGTGGTCCTTTGTCATGCGTGGTACGAGCCGTCACTCTCGGGTACATTCTGTCATCATGCTGGCTGGACTGAGATCATGCGTGACATGACATTGATCTTTGTGTATGCAGAGAGTGTGAGCAATATAAAAAGTGTGAATCTCTCTAAGAGTTCTGCCATCCTGTCCATCAGCGCAAAGTAAGACATCACGTAATGCCAGGTGACTTCTCTGGACCAAAGAGCAATTAACCTTCAAAAGATGCTCTTAAAATTGGAGGCTGTAATCAAAGGTGTACAGCCAATGTGAGTAATGGGAAATCGGTCAGTGAGCATTTTGATTGGCTAAGACAATGTGAGTACAGACGCTCTTCTACTTGCGAACTTTCAACTTACGAACTTTCAGACATACGAACGAAGAGGACTGTAAGTCCAAATTCTGTTCCTTGGGCTCCTGATTCCTGTCCACAATATCAATTTTTATTTCTGCGCGCCAATTCCGCCTAGTATGACTTCTGCCCGTTACTCCCGCCGCGCAGCAGCATAGCGTGCGTACTCCCAGCATCCTAGTTCTTTGTACTTGCGTGTACCGTTAAATGATGTTGAAAAACGACTTATGAACATTTCAAGTTATGAAAGGCCATCCGGAACGTATCTCATTCGTAAGTAGAGGAGCGTCTGTAATGGGAAATCAGTCAGTGAGCATTTTGACTGGCTAAGACAATGTGCTGAAAACAAAGCACATGACCTAGTGAGGCGACCAGTTTGTGCTTTTACTCAGCCAAAGCTTCTCTGAAGAGACTCTGGGGAGCGCTGCCTCATCCACATGAATATTCACTAAGCTTACATTGATGTAATGGGTGGCTGAGGGGGGTTACTGTTGGGAACACAGAAAGAACAGCAGACACGGGGCTATCTATAATGTCAGAAGTGGGTGCTGGCTGTAGTCACAGAAATGACAAATGGGAAGGACAGCATAGCTTTTTACAGCATGGCTGCTGCACTAAATGGGTTGGGGAATGATATGCTGAACACTCAAATCCCTGACTAGGAAAAGACAGATGGATGAATGGATGGATGGATGGATGCATGCATGGATAGATGATACTATATGCTGAACACTTGAAACCCTGACTAGGAAAAGAAAGATGGATGGATAGATGGATGATGCTGTATGCTGAGCAGGAAGATTCATGTGTTGCATGCAATACGGAAAAACTGTTGTGTAATGATACTGTACACAGTAAATCTTGTGCTTCTTCCACCAAGTTGTGATTTATTGTGGACTTGAAACCGTCAGACCCAGTCAGACCCCTGGGTCATGGAGTCCTTCCTCCAACAGTTAGGTTATGGCCTTGGGTTTACTAACTTACCCCTTGGCAGAGGACTCACCCATCCTGTTACAGACCTTTGGCTGTTTGGCTCCACATTACACCAGCTTCATCACCAAACCTCCTGGAAGGTCACCTGTGAGGCTTCACTCTATAATCAACAGGCCTGCCTACAGCTTAAAATATCAGGCCTAGGCTCAGGGAATCCACTGTCAGATGATTTGTTGGTTGGCCTGCTGGGTTAAAAGAAAATCCCCCAGCTTCATTACTGAGATTGTCATAGATTATCCATCTATCTCACATGCTTATCAAGAGTAAGGTTGTACTCGCCTCAGGCATTCCATACCGTGCCTGAGCCCATTTGACCTTCAAAGTCGAGTTCGTTTGACTAGTGTGAGCGCTCTGTACCGTGCCCAGGCATAGCACACTTAACTAGGGATGCCACCTTTGATTTGGACATTTTTTTTTGGAGAGCGGATTAAGCTAATTTTGCAAATGTACTATTCTCTGAGACGCAGTTGCCATCACTCTGGACTCTTTCGTCTGCTGCCGTCCCTTTCTATATTAAATACATTTTTTTTACTTTAACGAGTGTATGTGTATATATGTGTATATAGACGAGCAAATTTTTTAAATAAATTTTAACTTGATAAACAAGTGAGGTCTTGCAATACGAGTATTACGTGTACGCTTTGTCTGCCAAGCGTCACGTGATCACAACTGAGCCGATGGTTCTTCTCTCTCTCACGCTGCGGGATTGTGGGTAATTGTTTCCCATGCTCGGTCTCAGTTGGCCTGCCTCACTTGTATAGACAAAATTTTGTAGAAAAGCACCACCCAAATAAGGTCGTAGCAGTGCGAGCGATGAATCTGTTTAACGGCAATACAATGTTATATTTACGCAAAATTGTAAAGGAGGCAAAAGCAGCTGTCATTGGATAGGTTCCTTGTTAAAGTCGCACAAAAAGAAAAATATTCCAGTGAGCCAACAGATAGCAGTGATTCCGTTAGTTATAGTGAAAGTCGTCCTACAAAATAACCCTCCTCTTCTTCTCTCTCTCATCTCCCTCACACCATCCACGATTCTTTTCAAAGGTAAAGTGCAGGTTAATTTCTTTTATGTACTTTTACTTTATGTTTTGTGTTAATCATTTTTATATGAACATTTTTGGGTGGTGGGACGAATAATCGGAGTTTCCATTATTTCTTATGATAAAATGTGGTTTGTTATACGAGTGCTTTGGATTACAAGCATTTTTCTGGCATGAATTATGCTCACAAACCAAGGTATCACTGTGTTTTCTTCTTTTTATACTTCTATGTGCAGCACAATTAAATGAAATGAAATGAAAATCGCATTGCATACTCACTTAACCTATAAGAGCACCATGTGTCATTGTGCCCAAAACTACTCCAAATAATTATCCATTAATCATTAACCATGAGCTCCATTGTGTTGTGTGATAGCACTTTTCTGGTGATGTTGAAAGCGAGCTCGGGCCGAAAACATTAAACACAATGTGATCGCAGACTAGCAGTGGGGAGGCGGGACAGTCATGCTCAGGCATGGTACAAGGCAACCGGCCATAGTGTGAGTACGCCCTAATTTACAGAGCTTACCACTGCATCAATGTATTCAGAACTTTTACTGTCACGCCACCTGCTGGACATCACATCTTTTTTTTTTCCTCTAGAAACATTTTTTGTTTAATTGATTGTTTGTTTCATGTTGCTCAGGAAAATCCATCAGCATCAGGATCAACCCAGGTGGAGTAGAGACGAGAACAAAGGTCCCTGCCTGTAGATTTAGAGGTTGCAGGTCACAGAAATGTGATCGTCTAACCCCTAAACCTGATCCTGCGAAAATACGAAGGTAATATTATCTAAAGGGAATGAGGCCTGCAGAAGCCTTGTCTTATGGGAATAATCGTGGGTTCTAGTCGGGGAGGGCGGTGTTTGTCTTCGGATGGTTTTTATTAGATTCCCTGAGCTTTTTGGGAATCCAGAGGCACCGCATGCCAAGTTAAGCCGAAGCTCATTACGCATGGTGACCAGACAAAGTGGCTATCGCAGGCAGCCTGTTAGTGATCGTGCAGACACCTCTAGAGATTCGCTGAAATCCATCTGCATATTTTTTTTAGTTCCCAGAACAGTTTCTATGGAGATAAAGATGAAAGAAGGAGGCCACTCGGATCAGGGGAGTCGCAATGAAATGCAAACAAAGAGATGCGGAAAATGTTCTTGCACAATGACGGGAAAATTGAGTGCAACATCTGAGGGTTGAGAAGGTAACTTCAATTTTAACAGACAACTGGAGAGACACACTTAAGTATCAAAGCAGACAAGAAGTACAACAAGCAAAGCAGATCTGTGTACTTCTCAGCATCTGTTAAGATGCAAATTAAGGTGAAGTGTTCATCTCAGATATTGAATCATGTGGGACTTTTTGAGGAAGATGCTTCCAGGCAAATGGCAGCTGAACCGTGAGCCCATGCAGACTACAGTGCCACCTGTGGGAATGAGGTGGCCTCGGTCCTCGAGACAGGTCCTCTCACTGTACGGCTACATTTCCTTCATCTCTGTAGACCCATTCAGCACCTAAGCCAAACCAAGGAGGTGGCCCACGTCAATGCATTCTTTCACAAAACCATAGCAGTCGAGTTCCAGCAAATTCTGAGGTCTGGAAAGGCCCCGTATCACTGTCAGAATAACCCCTCAAGCGGGACATGAAGTATTTGTGTGTGCTCCTCCGCAACAAACGACCCCTTGTTGTCTTCAGCAATCTTCCTCCTTCCTCCTTACAGAGCAGTTGGTATGAGTCATGAGTTGGGCTGTGCCGTTCTTCATGCCAAGTGTTTAGGGGAAGAAGCCATGTTTGCCTCTACCCACTCCCTTTGTTGGCTGCATTTTCGTTGATTAATTCCAGATTTGTATTATTATTATTATTTCTTTTCTTCAAACTCAATGTGTCAGGCTTCTGGATTCTTAAACCGACTGAATCTGCCTTGCTGGTCATGTGGGTTTCATCCATATGAAGCCGTTGGTGTCTAAAGCACACGGTCCTCGGTCTGCTTCAGCTCTGCCATTCTCAGCCACTTATGTAACACTAAAAAGAGCAGAGGTGCCTTCCTTGTCTCTCTTGCCCTCCCACCCCCATTGGACAGACCCCTAGACATGTGCGATCCCATTGGCTGTTAGTGGTCCTGGTTTTTCTGCTAGAGAGTTTTATGGAATTTTATTGGACAGAATTAGAGACACGGAGATGGAAGCATCATTGCAATAATATAGTACTTTGTCAGAGTTCACCACACAGGTGGATGTCCAACACTAACTGACCCAATTCCTGTCCAATCACAGGTGCTCTGCCGTCAGATGATGGGGGCATCATGAAAGATGCCATTTTAGTGGGCCTTACTGAACCACCGTGCTGAGCATCCCTTCGTATAGGGAAAAAAGGGATATCAAAGGGTTAAAATGTTCTGAAGAGAATGAGTCACGGTGTCTGAGCTGCGCCGCAGGCTCTGAAAACCCAAATGAATCAAAAAATTCCTGCTAGAACATTAGGGACTCACTTCTTATTTTCTGGGCCTTTATTAAGTTCCTTTTTCTTTAGTCTAGGGCAGTGTTTCCCAATCCAGTCATCGGGGACCCACAGCCGGTGCACGTTTTTGCTCCCTACCAAACAGTCCATATTTTTGCTCCCTCCCAGCTCCTAGCAAAAACTTGGAATGTGTGGGTCCCTGAGGACTGGATTGAGAAACACTGGTCTGGGGGGGGGAGTCTGTGAGGCGAGGAGGCAGGGTAGAGACTCGCAGTACAGTGCCAGGAACTGGATAGGACCTGTGTGAGGTGACATCAACGGCTCTGAGTAGAACAGGAGCAAAGCAGCAATTGATATAACTGTATGTCTGCCAGTGCTTCCAGTGTTTTCTAGGGATGCAGGTGGTGCCCCGCTATCATCGCCCTCAGCATGGTGCTTAACCTGAATTGCCTCGGTAAATGTATCATTCTGGGTAAATGGGTTAAGTGTGAACTGGATGCTATGTAAACTGCTTTGGATAAAAGCCATTTCCTGAGCAATTAAATAATGCAATAATCAGAAATGGCATGCAGAATGACCCTCTTTATGCCGGTGTCCCTTTAAGACTGAACGAATAAATATCATTATGTTCAATATCATCATCATCATCAAAAGGCCTTCTGCTGTTCCAGGAACCTTAGCTGTAACACAGTGTCTGACCAAATCCTCAGCTATGCAGACATCTGGGCCTTCCCCCTGCATGTTCTAACAGAACTCCTGCAGGCCCGGAAAAAAACAGTTAACTATCTCATTCCCTATAGATTTTTTTGGTATTTGCCCTTTGATTCTTCCAACCCCTGAACCCTTCATTGGTTCTGTCCACAGAGAGGACTCCAAAGCAAGGAGCATGGGCATGGTATGATCCAAGAGGGGCTAATGCATCAAGGGTCACAGTGAGGGACACCAAGTATGATCCAGCCCTTTTTTTGCAGGAGTAAAAGCATGAGAGAGATGTGGTGTCGAGGGTCTCTTTTCTCACTGTTATAATTCCTGAACCTGGTTTTTAACTGCATCTCTGAGGCTTGCAGGAACTGCCATTGTGAAGATATGGTCTGATAAACATCACAGTATAGACATACTGTTATACTGATACTGGTCTATCCTCCCTGAGATTTGTTTTACCGAAATAAAATCCTTTTTTCATACTTTTTTATGTTTGTTTCCTGGTTTTTATTTTCCACTACCCCTTTGACCTCTGCATATCTTTAGTTATTGTTTCCACTAAATTGTTCTTACCTACCTGCAGTCTGGAGTCATTTGAGTCTCTGTGTTTGTTTGTGGGTAGAGCCAATAAGAGGGGTCACAGTTTTGTTTCGTCAGAATAAATATGTTGAGGGCTCTGTGTGTTTTTTAGGGTTGCTCTGATTAAGACAGAAATACCCACAAAACATGCTGTTTGCTCAGCACATTGCTGGGCCTTTTAGATGGGAGGTAGATAAGAAGCATGGATTAATATTTGTAGTAGGCTTTTTAAACCTCTTAATATAAACATTTTTAAACAGCAGCGTAATAACATTCAGGGAACACTTTGCAATAAATATGGATCATCTGATTCATTTCTGTCTCTGGAGAAACATTTGAAATGTGTTTTGGAAATTTTCGGTTAAAGATAATATACGGCTGTGAGATGACGACATCTGCGTGTGGGGACCGTTCGCCGTGTGTGCAGCAATCGCCTTCTGGCTAATCTCTGCCACCCAAGCGGCGGTCAGTCGGAGTCCGTCAGCTGACTCATTGCAGCGGTCGAATCACAGATCTCCTCCGGCACCTGTCCGCGCCTCCAGATGACTGCGGTGAGTCATACCATATGCTGACAGAACTGGGCCACGCTATATACCCGCTGCTCAGCCACAAATGCCGTGTTAAGCCCCAGGCTGGCACTGGGATCACGCCCACTTTGCTGTTTCATTCCCGCGGGTCCTTCCTTCTTGTCTCATCGCTGTGTGGTCTATGCTGACCGTGACTGAGAGACATGAGAACCTGGAGAGGATTGAAGAGACATGAATATTTAACCGCACAATCAGAGACAATTAGCAATGTTACAGAACCGGTCCACACAGTTATATAAACGGAGCTGAAAGCGGTGTTACACTTATGCGGAACATTCTTTCACCTACACATCCAGACCGTGTGATGTATTATCACAGGGATCTTAACTCCTGTCTTTGGGAATCGGAACCTTGAACATCTTGGGCCGATTGATGCCTGAAGCTGCAAGGTGATTATTCAAAAAATAACTTCAAGAGAAGAATTATTAGACGTTGCTGAAAACCATCGCAATGTAAATTTGAGTTCTGCAGCTAAGAGTCTATGAGCTGCCCAGCCCCACTTTACAGCCAGAGCTTTTATGGATTGTACTTCCTGTAGTCAGATACCCATCTGCCCTGCGCTTGGCCTGGTTATGATGCCAAGCATTTTCTCACCCTGTTTCTGTGTCCTGAAGCATGATCAAAGGCTGAGTCTGTTAGCTTGTGCTCTTGTCATCGGTACCAATTTAGATTATTTTTGATGTTCTGGGAGAAACTGTATGTCCAGATTTTTCAGGCTCCTGAACTCAGGAGCCCTTGAAATCATACCGACTTCCCTTCCTCTGCGATGCATCTGACCATAGATTCCCTCGATGAACTTTCCTGCCTTGTCCTTCAATTAATTCACATGAAGAACTGTGAAAATATGAATAAATAAACTGGAATACTTTTCATGAAAGCTTTCATCCAATGCTTGGTTATAAATTATTTTAAATCTGCTGACCAAACAACTATTTTTTGTGAGGGAATTAATTTTGTAGCTGGACAGTAGTGCCAAATAGCATTTGTCTTGTTTTTCACTTTTTGTGCTGTTAAGCCTCTTGTGTGAGCTATTTGGGGTTAGTGGAGTCTGCACGCAGTCAGTCACTGGTGGAATTTAATTATTAACGACATAGGAACATTTCTCAAGGGTCCCAAAGTCTTGTACCTTAGGATCTGATACCAGATTGGGTGCTGTTCATTTTACAGTACAATGTGTCCCCTGAACCCAGCTGATAATGCATATTTCAGCTTTACCGCTGTTTTCTTAAATAATCTGATGTGTTGTTAAGGTAAATTTCATTACAGGGCATATTCTCAAATGGTGAAATAGGCACTTAAAACCTGTCATTATTTAAGATATTATAAAAGAACTATCAAACTTCCTTACTACTTATTTAGCTTGGTAGCAGTGTGATACGGTGGGTAGAGCTGTTACATCACACCTCTTTGGGAGGGCTGGGAATTTGAATACATGTTAGGAGATTTCATGCATCACGTCTATTTGGATTGATAGCCTCCTGGTGGCTCTGAATTACCAGTCTGCGTCCTCAGTGGTATCACCTCAAAGTTTTGATTGGGGTAGCCATCAGTGGCCAGTTACGTTTTTGGGGTGGGGTAACTGCACCATATCTATTCTATGGCTGCATGTAGAAAAAAAGGCATATTTTGTTTTTACTATTTTGATGTGGGGCGGGCATGGCTGATCCACCCCTGGGCTTCTAGCAATGGATGCACCACCCACACGGACTGAGTCCCAGCCTTGAGCATGATTGGATGCTTATTCAGTGCCGGGCCGGTGGAGGCCTCCATTCTCTCCATCTGAAGGGTCTTGGTTGGTGAGAAGACCAGGGTACCAGGAACCGACAGGTCGCGAACCTACAGCCATCAGGACACAAGTCCACAATTCGACCCATTGAGCTGTCACAGGAACCCTTATATTTAATCTATTTGTTGCCATTTACGTTTCCATAAGCTTTGCTCAAAGTGAACCAAGAATGCTAATAAATGTTTAACAAGGAGAGAAAAGTATTTCAGTTTGCAGACCATCGGTGTAGAACTAGTAAATGTAGTAAATGGGCACTGTTGCTTTAAAGAACATCAGTTTGCCTTGCATTCCTATGAACCTCCGCTTTTTAGGTGATTTAATGCTTTTTTAAGCCTTTTATCATAAGGTAATTTTATTTTTCCATATTGCAAGAGGCTCATCAGGTGCTGTTCACACGTGGCTATATATTCCGCTTTAATTTTCTTCATTTTGTTTAATGTGCTGTGATCCTTGGTCTCTCAGGATCTTTAAAAATACATATGAAACTACTAAGTCAGTGAAAGAGAGACATTTATTTTGTATGATAGCTGTTAGCACCACTGCCCTTATACTTCAAGAATATATGAAGTGATAAACACCACATTGTACTTTTTCCTTTTTTTTTTTTGTACGTCTCTCAGTATGATAAGATCTCAAACTGAATGAAAGTATGTATTGGAAAGGCTCTTCTTAGGGTCACAATATATCTTTCTTCATAGACACTAGATTTTTATTGGTTTGCGATGAGTGATCTGTTGTGGACCTCTGATTGGCCATCAGTCAGTCACACGGTTGTTTTTTTAACAGCAGAATTTATAGGGCTCTTTCTGGAGCGAAGGATCAATGGGGATTGAATGTTTCCCATAATGAGGAGAGTGACCAAACCAGAGAGAGGTATTTCTATGCCCCTGGCTCACAGATGTGTGCCTCTTTGAGGTTTGGCTGGATGCCACTCTGAGCTTAGGGCATCAGCTGAAGGCTGGGTGTTAATTGCCTATGGCTAAATCACCTTTTCACATTGGAACTTAAATATGAGTCATTTTATGTGGCTGACTGTCATCAAGCACACATTTCCATGGCTTCTGAATTTCCAGTTTGCCTCGTCTGCAAAATATGAAACTCTTGACAATATTTCTGGAGTAGATTTTGCTGAAATTAAGGAATGAAAATTCACCAAGGTATAGTGAAAGGATAATATTTGAGTATATTTGAGTATATTTGAGTACTGAGTATATCTTTATGGAGCCACAGTGAATTCTGCCGGTGTGTCAGACCAAAAGAGGGCCGTGTCCTGCTTCCGGGTTTATCCCAGGACAATCCACAGTGAAATCTAAAATGGTATTCTGCTAATTTGCAGGCGTAGACTAAAGCAGAGGACAGTGTTGTGAAAGCATCAGCATTCTGCATTATCCTCAGGGCAATGCTGCATATCTGGAATTCTTCCACTGGCTTCCCAAAAATCCCAATGATGGCTCATTTAGACAACGCAGAGTCTCGCTTCATGCAGGTGTGACAGATGGCCCCCACCATCCAGCAGTTCTCCTAAGCTACCTACCCTCCACCCAAAAATTCCACACATGCCTTCCAGCCTGCTGAAAGCTTAATTGACTCAATATTGTTCTCATGGAATCGTATAGATAAAACGCTACCTGCCATAGATGTATTTCGCCCACAGAAAGAACTATTTCTGTCATGGAACTAATCAGCTGGCATCTCCTTTGTAGGGATCGTACTCACTTATTACTGAATCAGCCTCATCAGGACAATGCTGCCTGACGTATAGATGGTCTGCTCTGAATGCCGTACATGAATGTCTCCAGATTCACGCGGTTTCACAGCTTGGAGCACGATGATCGAATTAAAACCTTAAAAGAACTGATGCTTGTCTTTCCTCTTACTTTCAGCCTGAATAATCACGTTCTTTTTAACGGAGTTTGGCTGTCTGTCGCTTGTTCGGATTTTAAATGATTGAAATGTGTTTGTTTGTCTCTCGTGCCTTCCTCGTGGTTTCTGTCTCGTTACCGGCCTCCACAGAGATCCACAGCCTGCTTATAAAACAGTGTTTGAAACCAGAGGCAGAAATGGATCAGAACGGAAAAGACTATTTCATTAATCTACCATCTGCAACATGTCAAGCCTGAAACTTCAAAATGATGATGATGATGAGGGTTAGGGTTCACTCGTAATCACTGTAGGCTTTATTTTATTTACTGGCACTGAGCCGTTTTTCCACTTCCTGTCAGGCTGTTAGATGACATAACCAATGCTCACATATACAGCCTGTTCTAAGAGCCACTCCCTCCACCAGCGAACCTGCTCCTGCTAAATCCGTAGCTGGTCCAGTTTGTTGTTTAACTGCGGAAGCTGAGACACAGTGGTCTCATACCTCCAAGGCTGGGCAGCGGATTTCAGCTCCCAGCTCTGCATGTCTGGAGGCTATATCCTTACAAGGATTTTCTCTTAGAGCTCCAGTTTCCTCCATACTGTGTCAGTGAATTGGTGTCTCTGTACCACAAATGGTGTGTGTGCCCTGCCAAGGACTCTCATCCCATCCAAGGTGGGCCCTAGGCTGCCTCAGGAAGTTAGTATTCAGACTTAGTGCAACCCTGCATTGGGTAAGTGGTATGGAAAAAGGATGGATGGATGGATGGATGGATGGATGGATGGATGGATGGATGAATCAAACAGTAGCCTGATGTTCTGTAATGTTACCAGGAGTTAATCAGCAAGCGCTACTCATGCTGTCATAAAGAACCATTCACTGATACTGAACAAATAATCACCATATCTATGACCTACTGGAGATCGATATGTGCCTCAATCTGCACTGCATTTATAGATATATTTATATAGCACAAGTATATTTTGGTGGTGCAGTGGGTTTAAATCCTCTAACAGTATTGTGAGTTTCCTACAGAAACCCAAAGACATGATAGATGGGTGAAATGGTGCCACTAGATAACCACAGTGGCCCGATCCCAATGTTCCCCCTACGGTGACTGAATGCAAGATCCTGCAAGGACTGGAAATTGTGTAAATAGAAATGTAGAAATGGGTCAGCATATTGCGACATATCATGTTACCTTGGCAACGCCAAAACATGTTGTGATACAGTACATCCAAACTCCTAACATGAACTCAAATCCTCAATCCTACAGTACATGTGTGAAGTAACAGCACTACCCACTGTACCACATGAGTTTGGGACTTTTTATTTTAAGACTTACACTTTCTTTATGGCCAAAGCACTTAAAGGACCAACTGCCAAATCTGGACGTGTTCCAGGCTCTTGCCTTGCAGAGCGGAATTATCAAATAATCAATTTACTGCTTTTTTGTCAAAGCGGCATCACTAACCAATAGCTGAAAGAAATTGTTTGTTCACCATTTACACTTCTGGGCTTCCCCTGGTAACCCTCATGTTTCACTTCACGACGCTATGAACTATGGGTAATTCCCTCAGGCAAAGTCTGCGGATATGTGGACTTAGGGTAAATGTGCGTAAAGGGCTCAAAATGTCTGCAAGAGAGCCCACAAGCACTAGACGATTTGACAGTGGGACAACCCTAAGCAGGGCTGGCAACAAGAAGCAGTCCGGGAATTTGCTGTCAACTGCCAGCTTCGTTGGAGGCCCCCTTGATATATATATTTTTTTTTGGGGGGCGGGGGCGGTGGAGTCACTCTTGGTATATTTTGCCTTGCACTCTTATAGGCAAACATGCCAGCCTTCACAAGACCAGTCAACTTGGAAAATTCACAGACTTCCTGATGGCCAGTCCATGCCTGACTCTAAATGCTGAAGGACTCAGTAGTAATGCACCTCAAAGTCCATCAGTCTGTGAGTGTGAACATTGGGTTTAGACCAGTGTGTGATTTATCTGCATATCCTGTGACGGACAGACATCCTGCCCCCCAGTGTTGCCCTACCTTGTTCCCTGTGCTACCGGGAAAATACCCCCCTCAGCCCTTCACTGGACAGCTGGTAGGAAGCTGTTTTGGTTTTGCTTCACCATTTTACATATCAGCCAGATCATGCACGTTGCTACATAAAATAAAGATGTCCTTAAATTCATTTATATTCTGTAAAGCCAATTAAGGGCGACATTAAATCAAAAGCTAAACTAACAATTATTTTTTTCTGATTAGTGCCCCGTGTTTGAGAGCCCCTTGGATCGTATTTTTCTGTGTCAAACATAGGGATAGGGTGGTAATTAACTCGCAGGGACACAATTGTTTATTGCAGAGGATGGCTTGTTAGACAGAGCTATAATTACTCAGCAGTTAAGCAGTGTTAACTCTATTTTTGCCAGAATAAAAAAGGCATTTCTGCTAGAGTGAATGCACAGCGATTTATCAATTTATGAGCACAGCTGGGTTGGTACACATCTGATCCCAGCCAAAATATGACGGGGAAATGTTCTAATATAAATGTAAAAATTACAAGTAAGTGTTACAAGAACAGAAGAATTAGTTAATGTTGAGGGGAGGGTGTTTTATGCATTGTAAATGCCATGAGAACACATGGCAGCTCCATCCAACTTTACTGAACTGTGTTTACGGGGCTGCTAAGCGGTTTACGGTTGGCTGTCAAGACTCAATCCCATAAGTGTAACCATTAAATAGGGAAGAGGTCACTTGGCCAGGCAGGGCTCAAAGGCATGCTAAGATAAGGGCCTTTAAATTACCTTTGTGAAACAGGCAGCTCTCCCAGGCAATGTCAGCAACGCTGTTTTTAAAGAATAAAAGACAGCCACTGAATTCATACAAAGGTCAGCCTTTTAAAGGAGGCCATCTGCAGTCCAGGGTCAACCGACTGGGATGGCTTTTCTGGGGTTGCCAGACTGTGCGATGAAGAGTGACCTCTGCTCTGACATATATTTTGACAGTAAATACCCTCGGTGGTAAATTCCAGCCCCAGCAGGACGCTGTCTGTGCTGATTACATTTCAGTAGTCTCTTTTTGGACAATAGGTCACCGAACCTAGTGTTTCTACTACACGCAATGACAGCTACATGTTAAATATGTACAATGCCAAATGACAGGTAGATGACCTGAGCTGATTCAGATGAATGATACACTGGGATTAGGGCAGGGTATTATCTGGATTTTTAATATCATTTCATGAATGTCGGTAAACTCGCAAAAGAAAATGAGATATGAAGGTAGTTTAATAACCATTCAGCTAGGCTAAAATCTATATTATGGGCATTCATTCAGACAGGGAGTCTAGAATGTTCCTTCATACCAGTGCAGCGTCCAATCAAATGAAAGTAATAAAGTGAATAAACCACTATGGACCCAAGCACTGCTCAGTTTCATTATCTGATACATGGTTTCTCAAATCCCTAAATAACAATCATAAAAATGTGTTCATTAAATCCTGTCATAGAACAGCTACATCAAACCATTTGGTTAAATGTGTGTGGGAAATATCCCTTCCTTTCCCAAAGACACTCTCTTCTTGAAAGGTTTGTGCATATAGCAAACAAAACATTTCACACAGTTCACTAGAGGAAGCTTATGGAAATGACCCTTACATAATAGCAGATCTTAACGACTGGGCCTTCTTTGGAGGAAAAAGACAATGAGAAGCTCATATGTCGCTGCTAATTTCAGCTCCTGTGAAAGGCTGTAACCTGCCATCTGTCTGCCGTGGCACACGACCCCTCACTGATAACCCAGAGATGCCAGGGAAACCCGGGTCTTCCAGCCTCATTTACGGGAAAACCTCACACCGGGAGCTGCATCAAAGGTGCCTGTATAATCAGATTAGGATTTGCTCTGTATCAGATCCTCTTCCAGGTCCCAATGCCCTCTGCGGGGGAGTCCCACCTTCTCCCACCATCCTCACATGCATGTACATCCTTAGCAATCAGATCAGTGACCCGACCCCCTATCCCTCAGATCACAGAGCAGTGGGATTTTGGCTCAGCAGGGAAATGCTTGATGACATTAGTGGGGTCTGCTGGGCCAGTGTCAGGGGCATTGGTGGGTATCAAGGGTGGCCTTATGATGAGTGAATCCGTTGTTTGTACATAGAAAGAACTTACTGATAAGAAGAGTGAACAAAAAATCATCTGATGGAAGGAATTCAAGACGAAGGAATGAAAATGCTATATACAGTAGATAGATAGATAGATAGATAGATAGATAGATAGATAGATAGATAGATAGATAGATAGATAGATAGCAGGAGATCGACAGGCTGACTGGTGCAGTGAAAGCAGAACCACTCTGTCATAGTAAAGAAGAGGAAGCTGAACTGAAAGAAAAGCTATGGATTTACCGGTGAATATATGTTCCTACTGCCTCATGCCCATTGCTTCCGGGATAGGCTCCGGACCCCCCGCAACCCAGTAGGATAAGCAGTTTGGAAAATGGATGGATGGATATATGTTCCTACTCTCACCGATGGTTGTGCGCCTTGGGTAGCGAGCAAAATAATGTCATCACAGATACAAGAGGCAGAAATTAGTTTCCTTCGCAGAATGTCTGGGCTCAGCTTTAGAGATAAGGTGAGGGGCTTGGACATCCGGGAGGGGCTCAAAGTTGAGCCTTACTCCTCCGCAACAAGAGGGGTCAGCTGAGGTGCTTCGGGCATCTGTCTGGGATGCCTCCTGGACGTCTCCCTGGGGAGGTGCTTCGGGCATGTCCAGCGAAGAGGAGACCCTAGAGCAGACCACACGGTTGAAAACGCCTTACTATTCCCCAGGAGGAGCTGGTGGAGGTGGCTGGGGAGAGGGAGATCTGTGACGTCCCTGCTTAGCTGCTGCCCCCGCAACCTAACTCCAGATAAATGACAGAATATGGATGGATGGACAACCCCCTCATGTTGAGGTCCTCCTGTAGCCAGCCAGGTCCCCCGATCTTTCCCCAATCGAACACGTATGGGATCAGTTCGGACATCAACTCAGACCCAGTGCCAATCTGCAGGATCTCGAGGGTCAGTTACAACAGCGATGGAGAAACCCACCAAGGGAGAGGATACAACAGCTGTACGACTCCCTTCCGCACTGGATCGCCGCATGTATACAGGCCTGAGGGGGGGTGCCACACCCAACTGACCTGGGACCAGCAGTGTGCCCATACTGCCAATGATGTTGTCTGTTTGATCTGATGATCAACTGATACAGTCACATGACCTTTCACCACGTGCAGATTCATTTCCACCACTCCGTCCGGATGCTTAACTTATTTTTGTCACTTAATGTTTTATAAGAGGTATGAAATAAAACAGTAAACATGATAATAATTACAAAATACTATACTACATATAATACAGTATTCATTATTCGGTGAGTTTACTGATAATATTAAATATATATCGCATATGATGTCTGCACGGGAATGGAAAATGAACAGATTTGATCCTTTTACAAAACCCTGCAGTGAAACGTACAGGTGTGGGTGAAAGCGCTGTGTCTTGGAGCAGCCAAGCCTGTGGATTGTAGAGTGACTTGTTAAACAGTGCCTCGCGTTCGCTTTACAGACTGTGAGGAGTGCGGCAATGACCAAAAGACTGACTTCAATAAAGCGATCGGGGGCTGAGCGAGACGGATAACGGGGCAGACACCGTGACTCTGGGCTGTTGGTGATGTCCACTCCCACGTTAGACTGGAACCTAAACACCTAAGAGCACAGAGGCGTCTTTGAGGGGAGATCGAGTTGGACAGGAGCCTCTTTCACAGCAGACCGGTGTAAAATGTCATTCGAAAATCTGTCAATTGCACAGCTACTGTTCACATAGCTTGTTCTGCTGCCCTTAAGGTTAGACTTGATAGCACAGCCCATTGATTACAGGTCTCGGTGAAGGCTGGATTTTGTCTTAGTTGCAGGCATTTACATGTTAGTGTGTGAGAACAAGATATCTTGGTGAGTTTCTTTCATATTACAGCATGTACAGTATGATATTTTGTTTTTCTTCAGATGTCAGGTGTTCATTATCGTTTATCCACTATTTGTGTGTGTGTGTGTGTGTGTGGATTACATTTAAATAATATTGTGGGGACCATTAGTTCCCCACAATGTAATAAAAGCCTCTTTTGTTGACGTTGTGGGGACCATTTTTCAGGTCCCTACAATGACCCGTGACTGCAATCTAAAAAGTTAAGGTTAAGGTTGTCATGTTGTGATTAAAGTTTTACCCCCAAAAAATGAATGGAGAGTCCCCGCAAAGACATAATTACAGACTTGTGTGTGTGTGTATGAGTGTGTGTGTGTGTTTCTTGTGTTTGGTTTATTTGGGGGTTAAGTAAGCATGCATCCATGTGTATATACATTGGCACCCTTCAGCTTAATCACCTGACTAGAGGATAGTCAGATTGGTCATTTTGAGTAGGGAATCAGGCCAGCAGCGATACTGGTTGTGCTTAAAGGAGGAAGTGAGTTTCCATGGTCACCCTCTTCAGCTTACTTTTGTGTTTAGGGCAGTGTTTCCCAGTCCGCTCTTCAGGGACCCACGGTCGATATGTTTTTGCTGATTCCGGTCCCCCTACCAGAAAGTCCACATTTTTGCTCCTTCCCAGTTCCTGAGCACCAGATTGGGAAACATTGTTCTAGAGCGTAGAAAACCTCTACATCACCTATGCATCTTTAGCTTTTCAAAAAGCTGCTAGCTGATGGACTACCAGTCTTCCCAAATCTCTGCCACGCCGATTTCCCAGCCTGCTTTGGGGCCGCTGTGCTTTAAGTGGCTCTGCTTTTGTGGTGTACATTCAGCTCAGCAGGATTCCCATTCGCCCTTCAGAAGCTTGTCCTCTGAATCTCCGCGGGGGGCCTCTGCACGGATACGATGCTGACGACTGTAGTTGTTTCCGGGTAACTTTATCGTTTAATTAGTTGGATGTATAGTACAGTCTCCATGGGAATTCCTCCTTATATATTAAAAAGAAACATGCTGTCTTTTAATAACTATCACTGTGGATTATCCTCTGTAGTGATGTTTTTTTCACCCTTAGTCTGTCAGCCATATTTTGTGTCCTGTTAGTAACTGACTTAAAATCTTCTCTCTGAGTGACATTGCTTTTGTGAGCCTCTCTGTCAGCGGAGTCTCCCAGTCGATCCACCCACCCCACCCCACCCCCACCTCAGCAGCACCGCTGGCCGCTATCACACTGCGCTTGCCTGTGATGGCTCGACAGACACTTTATTTTGAGATCTCCCCGGCCGCGATCTGTCAGAGCAGACAGCGCTCGCATAATCCCCGGCACGCGGTGCTGGCGCGAGGCTGCGCTGGACTTCGGCACCTCTGCTGTGGGAACCTGCCAACCGGCCGCTCTTCAAATTGCTGTACAAAGCGGCTGCGTGCCGGAGTGGGACAGATGAGGGGCTGATGTAACCAGAAGGCTGACTTCTAAAGCTTTAGTCTGGAAATCCAAAGAGATAGCCCAATACGAAACAAGAAACTAAAATATTTATTGAGAAGCAATACGTAAGAAATGAATGGATAGCAAATGATCCTTCCAAAACACACAGGGTTGTGCCAAAAATGGGATGTGTCAGTACCCCCCTACACTGACAATGGGATGTTCCTAGGTGATGGACCATGATGCTGACAGCACAGTGTCAGTACCCCCCTACACTGACAATGGGATGTTCCTGAGTGATGGAACATACTGCGGACAGCAGAGTGTCAGTACCCCCCTACACTGACAATGGAATGTTCCTAGGTGATGGAACATAACGTTGACAGCACAGAGTCAGTACCCCCCTACACTGACAATGGGATGTTCCTGAGTGATGGAACATAACATTGACAGCACAGAGTCAGTACCCCCCTACACTGACAATGGGATGTTCCTAGGTATTGGACCATGATGCTGACAGCACAGTGTCAGTACCCCCCTACACTGACAGTGGGATGTTCCTGGGTGATGGACCATGATGCTGACAGCACAGTGTCCATACCCCCCTACACCGAGAGTGGGACGTTCCTGGGTGATGAAAGCACTGTGTCCTCTGGGCAGCTAAATAAAATGGACACAAATTGTGAGCAGTGCTACGCTCCAGCCGAACTCTGCTTGTGGACTGTTACTCTGACAGATGAGGCCCCACCTATGGACACCGACCATTCAGGGTCACGCTAGACCACCTCCACTACCCAGGAACCAACAGGGCTCCACTGTCTCTCCATCATCTTGGTCACACTCCATGTCATTTCTTCCACACCTTTCCTCCAAACATCATCAGTCCATAATGCTCTCATATTCTCTGCGGGGATAGTTTACAGATCTAAAGCTTCTTCATTGGGTCAATATTTACAATTCATTCCCAAGGTCGGCCTTCTGATACTGTCCAAATGAGCCATCAAGTTCACTAAGATAATCTCTCATAAGATAAGGTCATAAGATATTCTTCCATAGCTTCCATTTCTTTGAGTGATAAATATTTAGATTAGTCGAAAATTGTGCCAAGTATCAGAACCAGCCAGCATGCATCATCGCAGAAGGAGAACCACCCCAGACCCTGGAGTCTTGACAAGGGCTGTACATAATCGAAATATGTGCAAATTATCTCTTCGGTCGAGTCTGGCTTTACAAGATTTCACCGCAGAGAGTGAATCAGCTGCCAAAATCGCCCGCTTAATAAAAGGTTCTGCGGCTGATTCCGAAACGCCTGCGTTTGCTTAGCCTGCATTCTCCCTACTTCAACAATTACACCTCCAGCGATGAATATCGCATCCATTCTGGGCCTTCATCGTGCGCCAATTCTCAGATGGGGAAGATTCATAGGGGTGTTCCAAGGAATCTAAAAAAGAGAGGGGAGGCACCGATAGAAAACAGCAGCTCCATAACGAAGACAAAGCAAAGAATGATGGCGTGATGGCAGACAGAGAGGGTGCCGAGGTGGGGGTGCCCATTAACAAACAGAGACTTGCAGTCGTAAGTCTTGGCTTGGATTTAATTATGAAGGTGGAGGAGGGACCTGTAATTGATAATGCAGAAGCCTGATGGAAACTCGAGTCAGCCACAGCATTTGTGTCCCTCACGTTGTCTGGGGGTGGGATTTAACAGAACCGGACATCTACATTGCTCTGGGCTAAAGGGTTAAGGTTGAGCTGACCGGAAATGAGGGGACATCCCAGGAATCCACTGTGGTGATACAGACTTGATACAGTTTTTTTATGGCTGCAAAGGCCTATGTTCTAAATATCTGCATCTTTTAGAAGAAACAAGGTGTATGATGTTCCATTCTACCTGTTGGTCTGTTGTTTATTTCTTGGACAGACAAAGGAGAAGCCTGGAGGCAAAGCAATAATCTCAAGAAGACTGTTTTAACTGAATTAAAAGTGTATTGGGGGGGGGGGACATTCAGAGCCTGTGTAGACATGGCAGGGCAGAGCACACAGTGCCCCCACACCGCCAACCAGCCGGCCATTCCGCTCGGTACCTCAGCTTCCTTCCAGCAGATCTGCTCCCACTAAGCCAATCACTATGCTCCTCCCCCCCCCCCCAGATTTTGCAGCCCATTCGCTGGAAACTGCAGCTCATTTGCTGGCCGCTGAGCTAACCGCTACGCCCCCCTGGGAAGTGCGCCAGTTGGCTGCTGCGCGGTGGGACGGGGTGAGAGTTTGCCGCCAGTCCTCAGCTGACCTGACTCCTGCAGGGAGGCGTGCCTGCTAATCGGGGCTGAGGTGCTGGGCTTTCGCCTCCTAATTGGTTTGTGTAGCTGGAGCCCGCGGGGATGCGCTATCTAAGCACAGCGTCCTAGAGAGGCTCCTTCCTCGGCTGCCCGGATAAAGAGGGCAGGTAGGGGGTTAATCATCAGCTGCACTCCCCGATCGCATCACTCGAGTGCGCTGCAGCACCCCGGAATAATAGAGGGCTCCCAAATATAATGGACCCCTCCCGTCAAGAAGCTCGCTGGAGCGGCGAGGCCTGGGTCAGGCAAACTTACTCCCCCCCCCCCCCCACCACCACCCCCGCAAAATTCACGCAGTGTTAGTGTGCTGATGGACAACTCCAGAGGCGGTGGGGGTGGTTTCGTTAACAATGGCAGAAGCATTTCGTTTGTTCTGGCTGGTCTGAATGAGACAAATGCTTTTTGTTTGCTAGAGCTCCAGAAAATTCTGCAGCTCGTTGCCCGGCTTAGGCTGTACGGGAGAGGAAGGGAGGGCGTGTTTACTGTGATGAGCGGACGCCACACTGCTCGGAATTACAGAGTCCACGGGGCACCCTGAAATGCTAAAGCCAGGATATAGATATTTATGGAGGGGATCCCATCCTGTGTGTATTTCTGCCATGTGCCCTGTGCTGCCTGCAAAGGATGGATGGATGGATGGATGGATGGATGGATGGATGGATGGATGGATGGATGGATGGATGGATGGATGGATGG
>JAODJX010000041.1:12552075-12566983 GCA_026776945.1 Isichthys henryi
CGTTCAGGAGATTCAGGTACTCAGCTGACTTCACTTTATTGCTGCATAATGTTGCTGAGCTGTAATAATGATCCAATGATTATTGCTGATTTAAATTCAAACTGTGACTCTTTTTATTGGCCAGGCAGTATATTATCAAGTATTAGCAGATGAAGGCTGAGCAGCTCAGTGATTGAATGAGCTAGTTGTGGCGTTTCTTGAAAATTGAGAGGAATGATTGGTTGCGGTTGGGTAGCAGAGAAGCCTCACACAAATTTATTTAGGTGTTTCGTTCTCATGGCTATGCTAAAAGCACAGTTCTGTTCGAAGGGTCAACTTCTCAGCCTTTTTTTGGAAAGTGTGTCCCTGGAGGCATACGGGAAGGACAGGGATTCCTCTGGGTCTGTTGGACCTTCAAGCCATGCCGGTTGGGAACAATGACCAAGGAAGAGGATTGCTGGGGTTTCAGAAACATCATTAACCTTGATAAGGGGTACCACTAGACCACAGCACTCACCCCCTCTTTCCCCCACCAAAAAAAACAAGAATGTTGCCCATTAAAGGACTGGCTCCAGTCACAGAAAGATCTGGCATGACTCCCCGGTGATACACCAACCCCATCGATCGACAACAAGATGAGAGAAGTGGGGCAGACTAAACAAAAAAGTAAAAAAACCTCCCTGTCTGAGCAGTCAGTGTCTCAGCACAGTACAGAAGCGCTGAAGATGACACCAGCCATTGTTCAGAACTAGATGAAAAAACTATGACTCAGCAACCGTATTTTCTAGACACACATGCAGGTGAGCCGGCAGGTGTCAGATAGCTAAGGCTGAAATACAGCCACTTCCCAGCAGAAACAGGAATCTGGAATCCATCAGGGGAATTATGAAGACATGTAAGATGAGACAAACAATCTTTTTTTTTTTTTTTCCCAGATACCACCCATGACAGGTTTATTATTAATCTCTATTATGTAACACCATTGGAGGGAAGAAAGTTAACTAGGTCTGTATCCCTAGAGAGAGAAATCAGTTCAAAGTCTTAGGTAAAGCCCCACATATAGAACATTTTTTTTTGTCCAACTAAACTCCCACATGCCTGTTCGAAACCCCAGTGTCCCAGTCCAGCGTGGCGCGGTTGCCCGGGCAAACTGGCGGATTACCAAAGACAAGACGTTCCTGAGAACGAGAGGAGGCCGTGCCAGTAAAAGGCTTGCAGATTGCCACAGCCTCAGGCTCTGGACGAAGACTCTGGGACAGGAACACGCTACTATAGGGGACTCCTTTGAGGTCACTGATCAGAGTAGAAGGGACACTACCTGGCTTTTAAAATGCAAAAGACCGGCTGTTCACCGAAGGGAGGCCCAAGTGGGAACACACACCTCGAGAAGGTACTCTCCAGCCAGAACGGCCAGGATTAAACAAATCAGACGGAGGTATTATGGAAAGGAACAGGTGAGGGGCTCTGTCTAGGCCTTAGTGATGGCATGCAGCCCGTATAAGGGGACATCTCTGCTCGGAAAAAGGAAAAAGCTCCTATGGCTAATGCTAACAGTGAAGAATTCATGACAAAGATGGAGATCATGGAGAAATGAGCACGACCCGAAACACTGACCGTTCTGCCTCTGTGCAAAAAAAAAAAAAAACGATTCATACTTCCTGTATGACAAAAAACTGTCAAGCTCGTCAGACTGAAGGAGCAACTGTACTCATGAATTAAGCTATAAGCAAAGCAAACACTGTGGAATAAATAAATAATATGCAACACAACTCATAAAGTTGATGGATTTTTATTGGGGGGGGGGGAAAACTAGCATGTACAACTTGGAATGGATGTAAACTTTATTCAGACAGACAGCCTAGAATACTTGTGCTGAAATCCTACGCTTTGCAGACATACAAGACGAAATCAACACACTCAGGTTGTCAGAACAGAAGATATAAAACGGGAAATTCGACCAGGATCCCTCTTCGCAAGAGAATTTTTTTTTATTTTTTTTTTTTAAACTTTTAATGCAAAAAGCAACTGTGACATCATTTCAACACCTGCACCACCCCATACCCTCATACAAGCCACAATGAGGAAGTAGTCTTCAGAAGAAACCAACATGCCGAATGTTTAATCTTTTTTCCCCCCTTCATTAAAAATAAAAATAAAAAGTGAACACAAAGTCTCAAATTCCTTAAGCCTGATTCCCACCCAGATTCTCTCCAAGCATTTTTTTTATTATTTTATTTTTTTTTAAATTCTCAAAATCCCTCCTGCACCATGCTGAGGACACTAACCCTTCTGTTGAATTAGCACGTTAGCAGTGCCAGAGAACACCCCGACCTCAAGATGCATGCAAGAAACGAAGAAAAACCCGGCCAGCCCAGTCACTAGCAAATGGAACTCAAGTTTGCCAACTGCTATTTTTTTTTGTTTGTTTTCAAGGTAGTATAGTTGGTTATTTTTAAATCACTGAGGCTATACTGATCTTTGGGGACAGGACAACTAGAATTTCATGCAGAACCTTCTTCTTAATCTTTTCCCAGCATGGACACAAGTCCCCCACCCCCCAACATTCACTTATGTATTCTATACAGAAACAGTATGAATAAATGAACATTTTTGCAAGAGGTAAGTAAAACATTTGATTATTTTTTTTTTTTCCTTCGAAGAGGCGCAAGGAAAGATCTGGAGAGCTTCATTTTGCAGTCATCATTTGTACAAATTCTGCAAAACACAAATGCACAGATGCAGGAGTTAATACCGGCTATCTGACAGATGAGAGGGGTTGGGGCGAAGGAGTACTTCTAGTGAGCTGTGAATTATTTTTGTTAGCGCTCTCTATCCATCTCGCTATCGCTAGTGTGAAAGGGAGGGAATGGGCTCATGTTTCCAAATTTGTTTGAGTTCTTGGCCCCTAGCAGATGGGGAAGTGGCCCTGATCCTGTTGGGTCGGTAGTGTGTTTGACTCGGCCTACCGGAGCTGATCACTATACTAACCTGATTATGTCAGATGGTCCTTAAGACTGAGGTTACCAAGGTTTAGAATAGGTGGAAAGACCAGCAGACCTTTCAGCCTGCCAGAACCTGGTCCAGATCTACTGCTTTGGAGTGGGATGACATGCCATGGCACGACGAGCCTTTTATACAAGGTCACACTAAGGGACTGATGACTGGGAAGATGGTGGCAAGTCAGAGTCTCGAGAGGGAGCGTGGGGGAGAGGCAGACTATTCAGAAAGGTTGGGGTCGAAAGGCTGCTCAGCCAACACTGTTTCTTACCTTCGTAGTTGACTTGGCCGTCCCCATCGATGTCGGCTTCCCTGATCATCTCGTCGACCTCCTCGTCTGTCAGCTTCTCCCCCAGGTTGGTCATGACGTGGCGCAGCTCAGCAGCACTGATGTAGCCGTTACCGTCCTGCAGAAGGGAGTACCATGCAATGGTGAGTGTCGGCCAGAAGTGGGCGTGGCAGTGAAGGAAGCTCAACCAAGCAGAATAAAACATACCTCTGGCTGTAAAAACTTCAATCTACGCTACATGACACTTAAAGCAATGCAACGGTACAATACATTCTCCTCTGGGATTTAAGCCTCCAGGTTTGAGGTCACAGTATAGTCAACACAATACTACATCCTTTGTCCTGAGGATTCTTCCATCTTGCAGGAAGAAGCAGGTTTTTGTGAACATTACAGAGGAAGACCACCTTCAGTCAAAGGCAGGGCACCAAAAGAGCTAATGGTAGGAATTACACACCTTGTCGAAAACCCGGAAGGCTTCGCGGATCTCCTCCTCACTGTCAGTGTCCTTCATTTTCCTGGCCATCATGGTCAAAAACTCCGGGAAGTCAATCGTGCCATTGCCTGGAAGATGAGGGAAGCCTCATTAGCCTTCCTCTGTTAGCATTACTGCTAAACACCCTCGTTAGGAATTAGATCAGAATACACACAGAAGGTACCCTACGGGGTTCTGTTCACTATCTCAGAGCCAGATTTTGCCTTAAGATCCTGTACTTGGCAATGAAATTGTTGGAGAGGGGGTGGGCTTCTGCCATCAGAGGCCAGGGGCAACTGGATTTCATGGAAGCCATTATGACTAGCAAAGCATAGCATAGCATAGCAGAGAGCCAACCCCACATTCCTCCATATTGGGCAAAAACAGAAACAGGGTGCTTCTGACTCACACACACAAAGTGCACACAGCAGCATGGACTCCTCAGGAATCCAAGTGATGCATCTTTAGATCTGAACACAGAGTACTGCTGGATAGATTTGGCCCTTTTCACGAAAAACAGCCAGACACCCCCCACTCTCCCAACACCCCAATCCCCATGGCAACATTCACTATGTGCAGGACGCTCGCCGGCCGTCCAGTTTGATGGTGAGCACGTCAAGATGGCATTCCACTGAGAGCAAGCATCTGACAGTGCGGGGTTTAGGAGACGGGCCTTATGCCAGGCCGCAAGGGTGATACCATGACAGCGACGCCCGACAACAAGCGCCCAAAACATCAGGGCGACGCCGATGTGAGTGCACGGCGCCATTCACTTCCAGATTAACGCCTGACCAAATGTTTAATTTGATTGACCTAGAAAAGAAACCCTCTCCAAATTTAGTATACATATCAAATTAGGCTCAGCACATAACGGTTTTTATTCGCTAGGTAATAGCGTTCCTGAAAGTGCTATTTAATGATTAAAAAAAAAAAAAAAAAAAAAAAACTCCTCTCAGTCACGCATGACGCTGTTCTGGATAATGCTGAAGATGGTGTCACCTGAGACCACCACATCCAGTGTGGAAGCACTTCAGAAACGTTAATGTTAACGGATACTGCCAGAAGGACTGCAGTAAGCTGCAAAGTCTGAGGCATGCAGCAGTCAGAGAGGCTCATCGAACCCTGACAGCCACACCCAACTACCCCTGTCCCAGGCCACTTCAAGATCTATCCAACTCTGGGGAAAAGTGGGTGGGATCCTGGCTGTCAGCCAATCAGTCAGCTGCAATCATTATGCTAATCTGGAATTGGGCGGCAGCCAACAGGAACACCTGTTGTCAGTCGACTCTTGAACGAATAGCACAGCACCGTACCTTATGTTGACATCAGAGGAGCAAGCCACCGTTGGCAGACAGTAAGTCTGGGCGGGGTAACTGGGCGGAGAGTCGAGGCAGAAGTGGTGCCCCGGTGTCACCGAGCAGCCTGGCACTCACCGTCGGCGTCTACCTCGTTGATCATGTCCTGCAGCTCTGCCTCAGTGGGATTCTGCCCCAGCGACCTCATCACTGTGCCCAGCTCTTTGGTCGTGATGGTACCGTCGCCATCCTTATCAAACAAGGAGAAGGCCTCCTTGAATTCTGGGGAGGGGGAATACGTTTACATACACGGTTTAACAGGGTAACCCCAAACAACAAAAGTGTTGACTGGATCATTAAGATAGGGTCTCTGACCTGCAATCTGCTCCTCTGTCAGTTGGTCAGCCTGAAAGAACAAAACCAGAGAGAGACAGGACTTACTGAAGAGTCTCTCCACATTTCACGAGTCAAGACAACCCTTTGCTTTTCCTGCTCATCTTCCCATTATGGTTCAGATGCCCAAGAACTAAAATAAAAGCACACTCATCCACACTGAACTTGAAGGTTATTTCAGAGGCACCCCAAAATGATTTACATGTTGTTACTGGAGAGAATTAGGTCAAAGCACACACTGAAGGGCACATCAGCCTAAAGGGTTTCTATCATCACCCAATACCCCAATGCTACCATGCCTTATGAGCAGTAATGAATAAACTGTCCTGAGAGGCCCAGATAAGAGTGGATACCATTTCATATCTGGAAGATGTTGCATAAGTCACCATCCTGGCATAGAGAGAAAATAAGGACCCAGCCCCCGGTACTAAAAAGTGGGGTTACTGGCTTATCGAGGTAACTCGGAGCTAAGATCTGGGCAAAATGCAAGTGAACGAATATGAAGCCCATTTAAACTGTGGTACCTTAAATCCGACAAGTTACCCCGATAAGCCAGTAACCCCGCTTCGTAGTACAGACCACAGTTGTGTCGTCCTGTGCTACCATCAGAGACAAGCATCAGAATCTTCTGGACTTTTTTAATGACCTTGCTGCGGTCAGTGAGAATGTCATGAGTAGTTTTACCAAAGCACTAATTCTCACCATGAAACAGGCCACTGCAGGTCCTGCACAAAGGACAGTCAGGACAGACCGGACTTTCTTTGCACTCTGACCATTACCCAGATTCTGCTTTCTTGACATATGGGACACCAACAAGAACGACCCTCCCCCCACCCAGGGTCATTTAGAGCAGTATTTCTCAGCCCAGTCCACAGAGACCCCCAGACTGTCCACGATATATTTCTCCCTCATGGGGAGCTTGAACGGAGCAAGAACGTGGACCGTCTGGGGGTTCCCGAGGACCGGGTTGGGAAACACTGATTTAGAGTATCTTGGGCTTTGTGAGACAGTCCTGCACATGACAAGGGCAGTCCCAGTTGGTGGTCCCAAGGCGAAACAGCATAACCTGTAGGTAGCTCCTCACTTAGGAAACAGAGTAACCCTACAGACCACGTTATGACACTTATGCTGCCCCCTGGTGACGGGGGGGTGGCAGCATGTGGCAGACACTTCTGAGGAACACAAACAAAAGAGCCACCACCTGCTTCCTGCAATCCCTCTGACTGCATCCTGGGCTCGCTCCCAAAATTGCGCTGAGAAACAGACTAAAATCAAAACTGGAATGAGTGTATCGGCCACCTGTTCACCCACATTCATTTTACTTCGGTATTACGACAGGCCTAAACACTGTGCTAGAACTAAGGAATAAAAATCGGTAATACCTGATGACTAATCCGGAGATGAAACGACACAAATGAGTGCGACATGTCAGGAATGTGAGCGGCTTTGGATGCGTCGCTGCTCCCGCATTATGTCAGGCTGCAAACATGCTGCTCTTTCAACAGGCCGCTTACACGGACAACGGGGCGTTGGCGACAGTTGACTTTGTGGCGGAATTTCTTCCCCACGTTTCTGCATTTTTTGCATTGCAGGAGAGGGGGCAGATCTCACTCCTTCACGCTCCCATTCCCCATCCTCCCATGCGTGATTTTGTGCTCTTGGCACCTTGCCCGGCTGGGTGCACCCCCCTCCCGCCCCCCTCCCAAGCCCCATTGCAGCCTGGAGTCACCAGGTTTTAATTGATTAAAGATACAGGGGTATGCAGGATGTGGCACATGGTGAGGGGTATAATGTGGTGCCACTACAACACCCGCTGGGCCTCACACCTCTTTAAAACAGCATCGGTTTCAGCTTATTCTCTGGACCATATGCGCAGGCATTTTTCGGGAGAGGGTATACTGAGAGGAACAGCTCATCAACCTGAATTTCTGCCATGTGAACAAAAGAGAGATAGGGGGGAAAAAAAAAAAAAAAAAAAACTTCCCCACAGTCAAGGAACAGGAAGACAGGCCTTACCATGGCTGAGAAACAGAAGGACATGACTACTTAAATTTAACAGTAAACAGTACGTCACTGCTTCCAGAGTGCCCTATTCTTCATGCCTTGCATTTCCTGCCATAGGGTTCAGGCTTGCAATGCAGAGGATAAATAGTTAAAGCGGAATCGGGGATTGGTCACGGTGGTTCAGACTCTTGGGGATGAGCAATCTCCTGCACAACTGCTGGAGACCCCAAGGCCTTAAGACATGCTACTTTCTGTATAGAATCCGACCTCATAAACACCTAACAGAACTGCCAGAAAAATTGGCTTCAAGGGAAACCTGCATTTAAACTGGGAACAAAGACCAGAGTAACCACTAACCCTAACAAAGCATAGAGAGGTCAGACTGGTTCCTCTAAATAAAACATAATACAAACACAGCTACAAGCAGCAACTTTTGCTCACGGCTTTCAGCAAAAGCAAAATCCATAAGCTTGTTTGTCATATTTACAGATTGATCAAAGTTTAAAAGTTGCCAGTGAAACAGAATCTGCACATATAAGCAGTTTGCAAGACAGTAGCACTGATGTCCAACAATCAATGATGTCTGGAGTCATTTTCCCCTATAGTCATGCCTAGCTTAACGGATTCCTTTCACTTGTTCTAGCGATAAGGTTTCAAAAATCATTTAGCTTTACAAGACTGCTGAAAGTGTCACCCAAACAATCGGGTGGTTGTGCTGGTCAGAGAAGTGGAGTTCATTTAGGGGAAAAGAAAACCTGTCTGAAAACCAAAACAGCCTAAACTCATTGTCCTGTTCTCTGCCAGGAGTCTCCTCTGACGACAGGGGTTGAGACGTTAAAGCTAAGCAATGTACTGGTTGAACACATAGAGCCCATTTCACAGTATAGCATCATGCTGAGACATCTTCATACCTCAATTCTGGCCAGATCTGCCAGTGAGAGATCTCACTAATGGAACAATAATCAGTCATTGAATGAAGGGGGCCATATTTTTATGTGATGGATTTGGCCAAAGTTGGGAAAGTTACGACAATGAGAGAAAAAAAAAAGAACTTTATGGAAACCTCCACGAAATTCTCTGAAAGGTCACACAAATAGAAGGTGAAATATTAGCTGTATGAATCAGCCAACCTGCTTTAGAGAACGTTTAAAGATCTTCCAAAAGGTTCCCGAGTACTCCATCTGTCACTCAAATGGGTAAAGGTCTGGGCAAAGTTTGTTTGTACAAAATCCTTAAAAACTGGGAGGATAGAGAAGCTGAATTCATCTGAAGCCAAGGAATCTTCAAAATAATGTTATCCAAAGAAACAAGAAAAAAAAAACTCACAGCCCATAAGTTATTTCTGCAAATGAGGTATACATTATGCATGGCGGTCAGTTATAGGATATAGTTTTAAATGAGAAGCCATTTTTGCCTGGTTTTTCTTCTTTACTCAAAACACTTCTATTGACTAAAAAGTGCTGTTACAGATACGAAGGTGGCAAAGTGGAAATGCTTCTAGCAGCTTATTGCTTGGCCACGTAACACCAGAATTTCATTTTGAAATCAAATTCCCAAATGATTAATACATTACAACGTTACAATGCGTTTTATGGGTTTACTAATATCTCTGACACCACCGGTTCCGGAAAGGTGCATGTTGGGGGTTAATCCACAATGAGATTACAGCCTTATAACTCGCCTAGAAAAGCAAGATGCAAATTCGACACAGAACAAGACTATTAAAACCAAACTAAAAAGCACAGTATAGTACAGCAGATCGTATAAGAGCAGACAGCAGCGAGTGTCGTCAAGGCACAATCTGCATTTTAAGATACGGAAATCAATGTCTAGTTTCACGAATGATGTTCGCGGCACGCAATCAGAGTTACGCCACCTTCAGCAGCTACTCCCCAAGAAAAGTTGCGCTGCATGTTTGTCCTTCCTTTGTTTTTTTAGACTAACCGACAAACCTCCATTGGAAACGGCGCCTACCGGGCACCGCGGGTCCATGTGTCACCGACACCCCCCGGATTCGATCCCTATTTCATCTCATCGGTGCAGCAAATGTGGGCAAAGACCCCAACCCCCTCAAGATTTAATTTAAAACAAGAGGGAAGAATCAGCAGATCTCAGTAAAACATATTGTTAATCGACCAAAAACCCTAACATCTGTGATCAGTAGCTTATCAATAAGGTGTACACCGTATTATATAAATATAAATATATATATATCGTAATTTTCCATCGAAAAGGGGTGTGTGATAGGCGATGGAAAGCGAAGGTGCTCTCCGATGGTATAATGGACTCGGCTCCGCTGGTAGCCGCGATGCTGTCTGACCAAGTCCGTGTCTCCGATGAGGAAATCCAAGCGGGTCGGCGGATTTAAGGCGCTACACCCAAAATCCCAGCCCAGCTCGATGCAATACGTGCATCGCTCTGCGGAGTGGCCGAGTGCACCGCAGGCAGGGGGAATAAGCAGGCCGGCCAACATCTACTCGATAAATTCACCGACCCCCGGCAATTCCGCTGCGTCTGATCGGTAATCCCAAAGGGGCGCAGCATCAGTCGCCTCTACGACAGCGAGACAGCTGGACGTCCCACGTAGAAGCAGCCACCCACCCAGCACCGCCGCGAAGGCGCACATCCACCGGAGAGTGCAGCTCCATTTTGTCAGCGCCAGGCACCTTTTCGCGAAGCCCAATGGCCCTGAACATTAATCTAAGTACGACAGCTTTCTCCTGGTTACAGAATAAGACCATACGTTAAGCGATCGCCATTGCACGTTTATTAAAAAAATTAAAAATCTGCAGTCCCTGTGCAAAAAAACATAACCAGGTATATATTACAAGAAATACCACATGCAAATCACACTTGTTTCTCCTCGATCAAATTCCTATCTTATATGTCCCGTACCTATGACATACATTCGATCCCATCCCCATATGAGTAGAGTACGTCAATTCGAAATACATACCATGTCGAGTGGAACTAAGTCCTCTAGCTACTAAGCAAACTAAACAGCTGCTTGGATCCGAATGTAATCTCCGGCCGTGGGCTGAAGGTGTGTATCTACTTCTGTCAATATCTCCGTAAATGTGTATTCCTCCGCCGCACGGCCACTCATCACCAACTTCCTCATTTCCGTTCCGCCGGAACCATTTCGAAGCTCCTCCCACTGAGCCGCGGAAAGAGGGCGGGTACGAGCACGTCGGACGTTCTATCTCCGGCTCGCGACAGTTCTGTGCAGTCAGCGTCGCTGCGGTAAACCATTTGAGTCGCCAAAGTGCCTATCGTAAACGCTGTGCTAAGTAACACCATGCATAATAATGTCCAGATGCAATTAATGGGAGAACTTACATAGTTTGAATAGTTGCAATGCAGCACGTGTTCTGCGTACAAGTACCAAGTTCCTTGATAAAGTTCATAAGGGGTGACTGCATGCGAAGGAAAGGTGCCTAACACTTGAGGTCAACTGTTGAGCTGAACCCAGGACATGACATGTTGTTTATATTTTAATTTTACTAGTATACCCAGTTACAATATTTGAGATGCTACGTATCTATTCATTAATTGTATAGAATATTAATATCAAACACGCAAAAGTTTTGGTTTCATGTTTGGGAAAACTATAATTCTTGCAGTTATTCAAATAATGAAGGTGAATATTTAAAAGAAGGCTTCCCTATTCATTGTTCCGATAAACATGATTAGCTCAAACATGAATATGCCATAACTCGTTTCTTGAATGCATGAATTATAGAAATGTGTACTTTTTGCAGTTGTCGCAGTGACCGTATATGAATTGGGTAGTTGTTAACGTGAATATCGACTTATCACAATTGTGGATTTAGCCCGCAATTAGTTTACTAGTGTCATATTTTTTAATGGGTATATTCTCGGAACATACTGAAGATATCAGCTAAATGGGATAAATTTGCCTCATAAGGATTCGCTACTCTTGCGCAATATGTGCCAACAATTGCATGATCAGTATGAACAATGCCCAACTAACCACACCTTTTGTTGGTGGGGGTGATTACTAAGATATCACATTTGCCCGTATAATCAGTAGGAAGCCACAAACAATTACTGTATTACTTTACGTAAAACATTCAATAGTGCACTATTTAATATCAGCGGAAGGATACTTCCTGGTTGACACCGGAGACATCGCGACGCTCTTTGTGACGGCGCAGCTTATTGGTCAGAGGAAACCTGCAATGTTGTACACGGTGTGTTGTCGCGAGTTATTGGCCATGTAAGACCCGCAATGCGCCAAGCAGTGGCGCTAGATGGAAGTGGGATGAATGTAACCTCATAAAAAAGACAAAAGCCGTTTTATGCGCTTTAACATTTTTACGAGCTTATTATTTGGGCAGGGGTTACGATTCCTGTTTCAGTACGTTTTCCTACGTGAATGATGGATTTTTGGACGCACTATACGGAAGTCACTGTACCTGTGGACGGCGAGCGTAGACCAGTGGGTACTAGATACTGGTTATTGTAAACCGCATAGCTGTATGTATTTCGTTTAGAAAATCCGCAGTTGAATAATAATAAAAAAAATAATACTTTGGGTTCAGTCCAACCGCGTGGTAGGTGAGCGGATTATTCGTTTTGGACATTTAATTCTCTGCCCATAATTACAGTATAGTGGAAACTGTCTCAAACTTTAAAAATCTTAAAGGAGAGTTTAAATTCTCTTTAGATTAAAGGCAACTAATATCATTGACGAACAACCGAAAACAACACACATTTTGATTGAAACAATTTTTAAAATTAAAGATCTGTCTAATTTTATAATAGGTTTATGATTTCTAAAGATCTCGTCTCTATTTCGGTGGGCATAAAGAATCTATAGTATGAACTTGTCTTTAACTATTCATTATAAAACAGGTTCATTTACATATGTTATACCACAAGAAGTCAGACACAGAATTACTAGTTCAAATAATATTTTACTCATTGCCTACGAACACTACAGTATGATAAAGAGGAAAGTTTAGCGAGACAACACAGGCAACCTATCTACCAACGTTTTTGAATATATTTAATACCCAGAATTCCAAGTTGCAAGCATTAAATCTAGTTTTGTGCTTTAATACCTGCACATGCTGTACTAAAATACTGCCACACTATTGTGGAATCATAGTGAGTATTTCTCATGGCAGTATTTCAGTGACATATAGTAGCAACATAATTGTTATATTTTTGAGACACATTTAACCTTTAACATTGTAATAATAATAATAATATGAATACCTAGCTAACTAATAATGTAGACTGCTTATTAAATCTGATGGCTAAAGAATTAAAAACAGCGCATCAGTGTGTCTGGCTGCACTGCAGACTCAATGCAGGTGAAGCATCGGAACCTTTTGACTAAACGCCAAGAGGAGGAAGCCCTTGGTCAGATGGGTCAGGACAGAAGTGGTTGTTAGGGAGGTGGGGGCTGCTGTTGCAGGCAGCAGTGCAGTTACTCTCCAGCCCCGAGCACGTGCATTGCGAGAGAGGCCAGTCTGTCAGGACTGTTGTGCTTTTGCAGTGCAGAGTTAAAAAGAGGTCTTTTAAGCCTTAGCATGTAGGAATCCCTTCTCCATTTTCGTCCCACCCTTTTTGTAATGTGACACAGACTCCAAATGGGATGCTGATATAGAGTTATGACTCCTGGCTTTCTGTCTGTCATCCATATACAGTAATAATAAAGATAGGTAACATAAAATATATTCACGCTTACTCTTGCTTTATAACAGCAGACCTTCTACAAAGACAGAGTCTTTTGAAAACAAGCCACAAACTTTGAGAATAACGCTTTCGACATAATGAAAGGGAAGCTTCTGCTTCAGGCACGTTTAAGATGGTCTATACTCAAGTCTGTAGAGCTGTAGTGGGGCATTTTGAGATCCAATTTATAAAGTGACTTTCCAGTACTTAACTTTGTTTTTGTGTTGTACATCATGGTTTTTTTCGTCCCCGAGGACTGAACGAACAGGTTTTGGCGTAGGATCTCCGCCGTGACTCTTAGATGCCTGCTGACCGCTGGCTCTGCCATGCTGCCGAAAAAACAGAGGTTGCAGCCTGGTGGCAGGTAGCCCCCCACCAAGCTGGCGTGTTTCTGCCGAAGGTCAGCAAGCTCGTAATTATAGCTCTGTTCTATTTATCGTAAATAAAACCAGAGCACTACAAACACAGACGTACCACACTGCTTAGTTACCTTTGGTTTTCACTTTAGAAGCGATGTTAAGGGCCGATCTCTAAAGGGTCTTAGGAGACTTCATCTCCTTGCAGCTACATTAAGATCTCCGTTGTTTATTCATACAGCCAGAACTTAGTATCTAAAATGCTCACAAACCACATTGTTGCTTCATTCCTTAACGTCTTTCTTTACTATTTTATTTATTCTCTAGACATTTTAGGGTGGACAGGGGTAGCTGCCCACGAGTGTCTCAATTCAGTCCAGCCATTTCAATACTGACGCACAACTAAGCATCACCTGAGTGTTACTTCATTGCACACGGTTGACGGTATTCCTTGTTAGCCTAAGTGTGATTTATACCAAATCCAAGCCTTCGGATGCCGCTAAGTCTGTAGTGCTGGGTTTGCAGTTCTAACCTACAAGTTCTCCATCTGGGCGCTGGTGCAGTTTGAAGTCAGATGAGACAGACTGCATTTCAGAATATGCAGGTGTGAAGAATCATCGCAGAATTACCGTCTGAAATCTGCGAAAGTGGATGCCTTTTTAAAAGTCCCCTAAATGTCATGTGCTTTTATTGTTAAACACCTAAAAAAAGAATGGAGCCTTTACATTCGTAAGTCTACTCAAAGGTGTGATTTAACACTTTCTGTTATCTGCTATAAAGAATGTACTTCATTCTGCATTATGGAAGGGAAAAGTTCTCTTGTAGATCTCTTATCTACAGCTGGTTAAATTGCTGTATTTCCTGTTGTGATGCTGACAGGTCATCATGCAGGCTTTCATCTTATTTGCTTCAGTAAAAAAAAATTGCATGTATTTCGTAAGACTAGCTTTTATATTTAAAGATGTAACTTTTTAGTAGTAATGGGGCTTGAAAAATGGCTGTGGGTGGAATTATCATGTGTTTGAATAAATGGCAAGTTTAATTCTTTTTGCAGAGTATTGCAGTGGTAAGCACTGTGACCTCACACCTCTGAGACCAGGATTCGAGTCTCCACCATATGTGTGGAGTTTGCATGTTCTTCCCGTGTCATTGTGGGGTTTCTGGTGGATACTCCGAATTCCCCGAACAGTCCAAAAACAAGCTAAGGTGAATTGGAGTTACCAAATAGCCCATAGTTGAGCATGTATGAGTGAATGGTATGTGAGCTTGCCCTGTGATGGGTTGGCACCCCAGCCTGGGTTGTCCCCTGCCTTGCACCCTGTGGCCTCTGGGCTCGGCTCCGGGGGGGGGGGGGGGGGGGCGCGGGGGGGGGGGGGGGGGGGCGGGGCGGGGGGGGGGGGGGGGGGGGGGGGGGGGG
>JAODJX010000041.1:12567083-12579587 GCA_026776945.1 Isichthys henryi
GGGTGGCCCCCGGCCTTTCAACCTGGGGCCCGGGGTTTTGGCTCGGGCCCCCCCCCCCCCCCCCCGAATAGGACAAACGGTTACAGAAAATGGATGGAACCCTTTTTGTATTAGTTCCTCGTCATTGGGATAATTTGAGAGTGACTGACAGTACATATTAAAGCCACGAAATGTGGGTTTCAGAGCTTCATTTTCATTCAGTGATTTATATGAAATATGAAATACTTTTGTAAATGGCACACTGACATCTTGTACAGGGTGTTCCCATCTACTTCCTGGGGTAGGCGCCAGGCGTACGGTGACCCTGTACAAGATAATGGATGATTGGTTGGATGGATTGATAGGTGTATGAGGTTATGAATGAAGATTAAAAACTACAAAAAATACCTGCAGGAGTCTGAAGTATTTCCCCGGAATAAACCACACTTGACATGGTCAGGTTTGTGTTTTTCCTGGAGTCGATGGTCTTAGGCGTACAGTATGTTGAAGCAGTGGTTGGACTGGCACAGTAAAACATATTTGCAAGGCAACACATCATGAGTCATATGGATTTACTAAATTATACTGAGCTCTGTATTTGACGATCAGCTGCTGTGTTCTAGTTCATGAGCATGTTGTTTTTTTAAAACAATAAATATGAACAATATTAGGTTCATTCTCCCAGAGGAAAAGTCCTTTCAGTATCCACAGAAATAGAAGGTTAAGCCAGGCCTCCGAATTTTTATGTTTTATTTTGTGGAGTGTTACAGTTTATCTCAGATGGTTCCTCTCCTTCAAATTCCTCAGCGGTCATCAGGTTCTCTCTGGTTTAAACAGATGACAGGATGGAAGAGCAGAACTGGAGAGAAAATGAGACTGAATCTCATCCAAGGGAGGCTGGCCTGTGACTGGTAGAGGACTGCTGTACGTGGTTTGTGTGTGTGTGTGTGTGTGTGCGCGCGCGTGTTCATATTGACAATGACGTGCTTTACTGCAGAGTCATTTTAAACACTTTATACACCATGGCGCAATATATTAGAAATAAATGAAGTACTGGATGGTACGTCGAATAATACAAACAGAAATAATTACAAATAAACTTGCTGGTATACTGTCTCTGTAGATAAAAATGAAAACTGAGTTTCTAAAAGCAAAAGTAATACAGAGCAAAATTTTTTAAAAATCCAGGTACGGCATAAAACAGCACGCTGGACCGTGACGGGATGAAAAACAGAGAAATGCAATACAAATTAAACTTGATCTCATGCTGGTTGCTTTGCTACAATATCGCTGTCAGGTCTGCAGTTACAGACCTGTATAGCTACTATTAATCCGGCTATCAAGAGAACTTAGGGTGGTTAAATATCAGGACAAACCATAATTTAATAATGAATTTGGAGCCGCAGTCAGGATATGACTCTTATGGAAATTTATCATCAGCATAATCATAATACACTGTAAACACTTACAATCATCTCCTGCTTTCCATGCCTGGAGAAAATTAAATAAACTGGGAACTAAAGGAAGGTATGGTAGACAGGAAGGATGGGCAAAGAGGAAGAAAGACTCATATATAAACATATAAGCATGGATAATTTCACCAGCGGGAAAAAAAAAATACGTTACTAAGCTATTTGCTGTTTGTGGTGATGTGGGGCGTTGATGAGGAGCCAAATGTGTACAGTGTGGAGAGCTGCTCGTTTCCCAAAAGCACTAACAGCAGTGTCACAAATTGCCCGTAGAAGCACATAACATGGGATTCTAATATTCTCCATCTACTGGGGACGGCCACACCGCTTTTGGGGATGTGGCTTTTACAATTCTGACTAGAGACAGTTTTGGGCAGAAAGGATTATATCCACCAATCTCACCATCTTCAACAACAGCTTTCCCAGTCCGGGGTCACAGAGGACCTGGAACATAGGGCAGAATGCTTAGGGTGTGAGGTCGGGGACTTCTGGGCTGTTGAAGAATGACCAAGTTACAACATTAGAGCAGGTCGTGCCTTCAGTTTATGCACCGATGCTCTGGTGCTTTGTCACGGAAGCCCAAGTGATTTGCATGTATGAGAATTAAAACAGGTCACTAGTCTTAACATGGAATTTCTCTGTGTATTCATTCCCTTCTATGTAATGTTGATGGAAACTGGATCGGTGCCTTCTTGTCGCTTTTCATTCCTTTTTTTTGTGTTACAATGAAAGGTATGGCTCTTTTTAAACCATATTTATTTAAACTTCAGCCACAAGAGCCACCTAGTGGTCAGACAAAAAAATGGAGGAAGCAGATGGAACCCCCCGGTGAAGGGTGCGAGGAGTAAAAGAAGGAAGCAAAGATGGAGTGATGGAGAGATCGAAGAGCAAAGGAGAAACACCCGGATGGAAGGATGTGGCGGAGGAGATGGAAGCAGAGTGGATAATGGTGGAGAAAATGAAAGAGGTGAAGGTACAGAGGGATCGAAGGAAGTGAGAAGCAGAGGAGAGATGACATATAAGGAAGGATAGATGAGATGGTGAAAGGAGAGGAGGAAAGTAGGGCAGCGAGCTTGGGGCATGAGATTATGAAAGGAGACATCGTGTACATAGGAAAATGGCGATCAGGAGGAAATGCTACCCATTAAAAAATGAAGGCTATGGTGAATACAAAAGCAGATTATTAACATCATTCCTTAACAGAAACTCACGTTTTACAGTAAGGATGAAGCAGGTGTCCTGCAGTTTGGATGAAGAGGCCACTGCATACGTCCTTGTTCATTACATATTCAACCCATGAGATAAAAGCACAGGTCAGAGATCAGTAAGTAATAGCTGAGGACACAGCAGAGGGACTGGGAGAGAGAAAGCAGGAGCGCTCACTGGGATGAGGCCCTTACGGCGGGCGCTTCTCCAGCATCGCGCTCTCCAGCATCACGCTCTCCAGAGCTGATTACCCCTCCGCGACGGCACGGCTGATTGGCTGCAATGCTGAATACCAAACAGAGCCCAGAGATTTTCTCAAGGGCTGGTGCATACGAAAGGGAGATGGAAATAGAATTCCAGGGAAATCGTGCAGGACTGTGATGCCATGGCTGTCCTTTGGTGAAGCTCACAAATAATAATTCTGTTACACCACAGAATTTAGTTTTCCTAATAACTGACAGTAAAGTACTTTATATTATTCAGAAAGCTAACACTGACTGAAGGTCAGTTTGGAAAACCAAAGGATATTTATTTAATTAGGGCTGTAATTAGCATGGCCTGGTGGCTCAGTGGGCTAAGCCGCAGCCCCACTTCCCCCAGGATGGGGGTGTAAATCCGTCCCAAATTTCTCTGCATGTGTAGAATTTAGATGTATTTCTGTGCAGTTCCTCCACGGTCCGGGAACATGTGAGTAGGTGAATTGGGGCCTGTACGTTTCCCAGTGAGTGCCCTGTAATGGACTGGCATCCCACCCAGTGAGTGCCCTGTAATGGACCGGCATCCCACCCAGTGAGTGCCCTGCCTTCAGGCCCACAGTGACCCTGTGGAAGGTAGGTGGGTATATTTAGAGCCAAGCAATTTGTGATCAGTTCAAGCAATTAGCCTCTGATTAATTTACAATTCTGTTAATTCAGAGTGGTAGACTGGTCTACGTAGCGACCTACAGTGACCCATGCAAGATGAGAGCCACCTATGTAGAGTCTAAATCCTTTTGTATAGATTACATTCAAATCAGTGATTTACACAATAAATCACTAAATCATATATAAGGTGAACTTCCACGTTATAAAGTATTACGAGTTTACTTTTATCTTTCATATTCATCGATCTCTCAATCTTCCCACCGCCTACCCTGGTCACGGTCGCAGGCTATGAGTTTGCTCTGCAACAGATCGGCACCCCCACAGTCCAGGGTGTCGCCCACCTCACGCTTATGCACCAGGACCATCAGACCATTAGCCCCTGCAGAGTATCCAAGCGTCCTGCCAATGGGTCACCATTCCCCACCAGGGGCACCGTTCTCCAGAAGCTCCTCGGCACGGCCTGTTCCCTCGCCTGAAAAAAATTGTCCTGACTCATTCACAAGATGCAAATTTACATTAATAATTACAAAGCGGTTATGTGTCATCGCTCTGTCACGAAACAACAGGTGTCCGTCATGCTCGGCCGCCGGCGTGACTCTGCATCGTTCAGTCCACCATGGACAGCTGAAGCAACTTTGGCTGATGCTCCAGACATCAACAGTGCTTCTTGAGCATCGGTACAGGGTCAAACAGGCTTTGGAACACAGTATAAAGTCAGTACTATTTAAAGTTCATAAGGAATAAAAAAAAATTCTGTGAAAATAATGGTCAAGTGAGCCACCTAGTGGCCAAATAATGGAAACCATGACAGAAGGACTAGATCAGGGGTCACCAACCTTTTTGAAACTGAGAGCTACTTCATGGGTACTGAGCCACACGAAGGGCTACGAGTTAGAAACACCCTAAACTTCATGTAAAACATGTTTTAAATGTTTTTTTTTTTTAGATATTGTAATTTTCATATCTATATAAATGCAAATGTGATTAAAGAAGAATATTTTAGACGCTGCTAACTGGTGAGTTGTGATATTTTCAGAACAGGTCTGCGGGCGACTCATGTGGTCCTTGGGGGCGTCCATGCTGGTGACCCCTGGACTAGAGGAATTCAATAGGTTGCCAAAGTATGATTTGCAGAATATGCTGCTAAAACTTTGAAAGCAATCGGTGTCATCTACTGAAAAGGAGAGTAACGACCAACAACTCATCACCCCCCCCCTTACCCCAAAGAAAATGGGGCGTTATTTAGTGGGTGTTAAATAACAGTTAAATAACATTTATTATTTATGGGGTTTGGAAACCCATGCAGTTGAACAATGCATCATTTCTGAAAATACCAATATACTGAGAAAGTATGAAAATACTGGACAGTAGAGTGACTTAGCAGGTAGCACTGTAGCCTAAAAGGTTTGACGACCCCCAGCTGTGTGTGTACAGTTCCACCTACTCCCCATTCTACCTTCAAGACACTGCATACTTTTTACACTGACTTGCTTAACTACATTTAAACACCAGCCGGTATAAGATCACATTAAGCTGCACTGCATTTGCACTGCATTTGCACACAAGTCAGTCCCAGGTTGGGTCATCATTCCCTTCTCTATTAGCTGATGGATCAGAGGCTAATTAGGTAATTAGATGCCCTGGACAGAAAAGGTACAAAGCTTTGATTTGTAACTGGCAGACCCTGTTAATCGGTAATTAGAACATTAATCACTGATGAAGATTTCAGGAGCAGCTGGCAGCTCTTCTGCAAACGTTTGTGCTCTCTGACCTGCAAGGTCGGTGCTGTGGAGAAGTTTCGGCCTCCTAGACATTTTCCACAAAAGAGAGAGAGCAGCATCCTCACGGGCAGCTCCACTCTGATGGGGTCTCACACTCCAGCAGCACTCTTTGGGACGAGGGCCTTAAAGCCGGTGCTTCTCCAGCATCGCGCTCTCCAGCGCTGATTACCCCTCCGTGACGGCACGGCTGATTGGCTGCAGGGCTGAATACCAAACAGGGCCCTGTGATTTTCTCAAGGGCTGTTGGCACATGAAAGGGAGATGGAAATGGAATTCCTTGCAAACTGCACAAACACCAATGGTGGTATTCAACCCAGCAGGCCCCCAGGTATGAGACTACAGTGCAACCGACTGAGCCACCATGCTGATAATCACATGCCATAAATGTAAATGTGGAGTTCAGAACAGACGCTATCCAAAGGTCGGAATGCGCGAAAGAATCGAAAGCTGCAGGCTTTCATGTTGTGACATTTATTATCTACCAAGCAGTATACAACCCATCATCAGGTCTGGTACTGAACAAAACATATTATGCACATATCAAAATGTTTACTGGTCTCGGGGTTAATGCATCACTTTGCTGTAACACGAAATGGCAATGATGTCAAAGGTAGAGCCCCTCTGGGGTTCCCTCTTGCTTCTTGTACAAGACATTCTCTTTTGACTTCTTGAAGTCCTCATTGGTGACCTTCATCCTGCGTTCTCTCAATGCCATTAGACCAGCCTCTGTGCAGATAGCCTGAGATGGGACAAACGCAACATACCCATGAAAAACTGATCACCCAAAGACAGGCGGCACGACACAAGATATACAAGTGGTCTACACCATAATGTAAAGACCACATGATGATCTACACCGTGACACAGGTCCCGTGCTGTGGTCTACACCATGATGTAAAGACGACACTGTGATCTACACTGTGATACGGTCAATCAACGTAGAATAAACCCAAATTTCAACCTAAACAATTTAAAACGCTTATTCAATTCAGATTCTAATGCAGCAGGCAGGCAAGTTTATGGTTTTAATAATGAATGTGTTTAGCAGCTGTGAGGACAGGAGATATTGAAAAGCTCTCCATTCTAATGCTAATTTAATAAACAGGAATAGGCAGCACACAAGGGTGGTTTTGCTTATTCTGTCGGTCCAGCATCTACAATAGCTCCTGTGTGTTCCCTCTGCATGTGCTTGTGCATAACGATAGTGCTGATATGGTATGCCAGTGTACGCCGCGCAGTGAAAAACCACCTTCCTGTTTCATGATAATTTGAACTAATCCCATAATCACATAGTGATATTTAAACATTTGTTATAATGAATTGAAGCGTTTTACAAATCATAAACGTAATTATATTATAATACATTCAGTGCCGAGGTCATCATCTATGTAGACTAATTGCGGCAACCCTAGTGAAGACCACATCGTGATCAACGTCGTGACAGGGGGTCCATGCTGTGTTGTACACCATGATGTGAAGACCATACTGTGATCTACACCATGACAAAGGGGCATGCGCCATTGTCTATAGAGTGATGCAGGGCATGCGCCATTGTCTATAGAGTGATGCAGGGCATGCGCCATTGTCTATAGAGTGATGCAGGGCATGCGTCATTGTATATCTAGAGTGTGATGCAGGGCATGCACCACTCTTCAAATTTTATTTATTTATTTCCTCATAAGTACTACAATTATAAATTAAATATTTCAATATTGCATTTAATCATCAAAAAACAGATCTACTGTGTAACAAACACAAAAGTCCCTTTTCAAAATACTTTTAAAAACATTTTTTTTAAAAAACATGTTTACTATACATTTCAACACTTTTCGCAGTACAGCACCTGTTCTGTGCTGTATTCATTTAAAATGCATCATTATCAAATGACTACAACACAAGCATCTGCATGCAATATTGATGAAATTACTCATTAACAATTGCAGATTGCCTGCTGTTCTAGACCTGTTCGCTATATGCGTTTATAAAGAATCTCTCTCTCTTAAAGGCCATTAAAACAATTATTTTGTGAGAAATTGATTTGGGTTTTCAGCCAGCCACGTGTCTAACAAACAGCAGGTGGTCCATTGTATCTGTGGACCTTAACCAGATTAATGTGATTCATTTCTAAGCCACAACCCCCCACTAGGGGGCAGAAGAAGCAAAGAAAGCAATAGAGTTAAACCCCCCAGGATAATGAAAGACATTTTCATTATAAAAATGTAACAATTTACAATATAATGCATCCAATATAGTTAAGATATATACACCAAATCAAATGCCTTTATTTGTGACAAATTAATAAAGAATCATACCTTGATGTCAGCTCCTGAAAGGTCATCTTTGGCTAAGATGAGGTCATCCAAGGTCACGTCCTCCGCCACAGTCATCCTGCTGGTGTGAATCTGAAAGATCCTCCTCTTGGTTTTCTCATCGGGCAGCGGAAACTCAATCTTGCGGTCGATCCGTCCTGGAAAGAGGGTCCCACAGACGGGAAGAGCGACGGTAACTAAAAGGATGGGCCCTCTGATCTCGCAACACACCACATTAGTGCTTTTTTAAGTGGGTTCTTAAAGTCAGAGTACCTTGCGATCAGAGTGTGAAGCGAACCTTCGCACTCCAAATACACACCTGACAGCTGCGAATGTTTCATCTAGCACCTGACAGACACACAAAAGCCAGTGCAGAGGAATGACCCACTCTACTTCTGCATTCGAGGGACTATTTTTAGTACTGCTATATTTCAAGATGTGTGCACCATGGTCATATCTCTGGTGTGGGAGGTGAGTGTTGGGTCAAAGGGTCTGCGGTCTGGCAGACTGCACCTGGGCGGATCAGGGCAGGGTCCAAGGTCTCTATTCGGTTAGTGGCCATGATGACCTTGACGTCCCCTCGTGAGTCGAAGCCGTCCAACTGGTTGAGCAGCTCCAACATGGTCCTCTGTATCTCACGCTCTCCACCGGAATTGGAGTCATACCTGTGCAGGGGGCAGGCCGGTCAGAAGGTCAGATCCGTAAACAACTCCACCCCTCCAGGAGACGGCACACGGCTGGGATTATTAGGTTCAATTCCAAGACAATTTGTCAAGCAGCAGAATTCTTCAGGCCCCTAAGCATTTGAATCAGTATGCAGGCTTTAAGGAGGGATCAAGGCATTCAGCACCTTTTGGTCCCGATGGCATCAATCTCGTCGATAAACACGATGGAGGGCGCATGTTCCTCAGCAACCCTGAAGAGCTCCCTCACCAGCTTGGGCCCATCGCCAAGGTACTTCTGAATGAGCTCGGATCCCACCACACGCAGGAATGTAGCTGAAGTCTGGTTAGCCACCGCCTTAGCTAGCAGGGTCTTCCCTGTGACGACAGCACAGATTGGGACTCGTGATCATGACTGCTGATCATTTCCCCATGACGTCACAGATACACAACCATCACTGACCACAGTCGAGAGAATAATGAAAATAACAGCAACAAATGGGAAAAATAAAAAAAGAAATATGCGAGGTGACAGGATGTTACTGTACATCTAGGTGGAGAAATCAAGGTTCAACTGCTGCAGTATCTCCATGTTTCTGAGTTTCATTTCAAGCAGAATTTTACACTTGGAACACCTGATGCACCATTCAAGCTGCACTGACATCCAGATAAAGGTACCCAAGAAGGAAAGCTAATTAACGGAGATTCGTAGCAGGCCAGGATCCCCATCCGGAGCTTACACCCTGTCATGATTAATATTTCAAAGGTTCTATGAGACCACTAGAGTACTCACCTGTGCCTGGGGGGCCATACAAAATGACCCCTTTGGGAGGCTTAATGCCCATCTCTTCATAGTACTCTGGATGGGTGAGGGGGAGCTCCACAGATTCCTGCAGGTTAGCACATCACAATTAGTGGTGGGCATGGAGTACACTACCAGTCGTAGTACCACTCTCAGTGGGAGCGGTTTACTCCCCATCACAATATCACACGCAGTGGAAGTGGATCACTACCAGCTGCAGTATCACACGCAGTGACAGACACTGTACCTTGATCTCCTGGATTTGGCTGTCCAACCCCCCAATATCAGCATAAGTCTCTTGAGGAGCCTTCTCCACCTTCATCACGGTGACCAGCGGGTCCGTGTCGTCCATCAGCACCCCAATCACGGCGTGCACCTGTGGACCAGAGCAGCCACGTGGGTCAAAGCCAAAAGTTTTCCTTTCTAAAAATCTTAGCAAATTCTATTTCTCAGCATTTGGCTTAAAACAAAGTCTCTTCTGACTTGTAAGTTACTGCTCGCTCATGGTTCTAAATACAGTGCATGTTCTGCTTCTTTTAAAATGAGTCTCAGCTTCTGGTGTTCAGGGCCCTACTCCCCCAAAATGACCACTGCTGTCAATGCTGAGGAGAGGGCTTTGCACCTTGTGGTTGAGCAGCACAGAGCAGCCAGGCTCCAGCAGATCTTTGTCCACGAAGGACAGGATGCTGACGTAGTGCTCCGAGCCCACAGATGTGGACACGATGGCGTGGTTGTCATCGATGATCTCTTCCAGGGTCCCCACAGACATAGGAGTTCCACGCAGGTCATCAACCTTTGATCTCTCCTCCTGTGAAACATGTCAGGCGAGGGAGTTGACAGAGCAGCCACATTCACAAGAACACTTCTCAAGCGAGACAGGTGTCCTGGGCACAGACCTCCTGCTTCTCCTCCAAAGGCTTCATCTGCTCTTGGTTTCGGATGAATTCCTCCTCCATCAACAGGTAATCTTTGATCCTCTCTTGTTTCAAAAGCTTAAGCCTACACTGTGTATGGGGGGTCACTGCACGAAGAAAACAACATAAGAACCTTACAGTGAATCCATTTCTCACACACAGTGTTAAAGGTAAGGAGAGAATACATATATATATACACATAAACTTACACAAGATCTTACGGACATCCAGAGCAGCACCATTAAAGACAGAGAGGGGAAGAGAGAGAGGGGAAGAGAGAGAGGGGAAGAGAGAGAGGGGAAGAGAGAGAGGGGAAGAGAGAGAGGGGAAGACAGTGAGGGGAAGACAGAGAGGGGAAGACAGAGAGGGGAAGACAGAGAGGGGAAGACAGAGAGGCAGAAACTTACCTAAAGGCAATTTGCTGGCTGCATCAGGTCCCTTTGTTTTTCGCTTCTTTTTCCCCACCCTGGTGGGAATCGGTGGTTCATATTTTTTCTTCTTATCCTTTACAAAAAGGGGGGATCATTGGTTGGCATCTAAACAGTACAACGGAGCTTGCAGATGTGCACTTTAAGTGAAGACAGTGAAAGAGTCACGGAGCATCTGCATAATTTAAGATGGAGAATAAAAATGCTACAGGATTAATTGACTATCATCAGATACCTTTCATAAAATATGGTTTGCAGATGTATCTTTGTTCAAATAGCAGCAAACTTTCCATGATCCTGTTACTTACATTTAACTGGGAATTGGGTTTTCTCCAGTATATGTTTGCACTGGACAGTTATTTACAGATTTTTTTTTCTCGGAGGAATACAAAAAAAAAACAGGACAACCCAAAATGAGAATAGTAGGAAAAGATGGAAATGACTTCCGATTTCTCTAGAAGGAAACTGATTCACAGAGAATTATAAGAGACAACTGCAGTTATGCAATCCCACATCACATAAAATCTTCATAGACGGTAGTAAATATTCAGTCATTAAAGGAGAGGAGGAAAAGGGGGCACCATACCTTATCATCCTTTTTCCCACCCCCGGGTCCATGGCCACCACTCTGACTCTGACCCTATAATCAAACGCAAACTGTAAATACACCGCACAGAAAGTTAACCATCACATTAATAACCTTCCGCTGATGACAAGGTAAATGAAACGCGGAAAGGCAAAGATATGACTCTGAATATAAACACAGCCCCGCCGGCACCAAGGACAACGAACTGTAAATATGTAACAACAACAAATGGCAGGATTAAATGACTTTCTAAGCAGACTAGTTGTGATTTATTTATTTTTTTAATTATTATTATCATTTTGAAAATAGGGTGTTGTATTACAGGCAAAGTGGACACGCAGATATCTAAAATAGATTTTAATATAATGTTTAAGATCAAGTTTAAGGAATTAGCAAAAGCTTAACACTAGCTAGTGCTAGAACAATCAACAACAAAAAAATATGCTTTAAATGTTTGACATACGTCAAATGCAAGGTTTAGTATTATTACAAATTACACGTCACATTAGCTATGCGATTTTTAATTAATGGTTAATATTAGTCCGTCACAGTCAGCTTAACCAAGGGTCTTTGCTTTGTCTACACCAATACTTAGCCAGCTAGCATAAATATAAACAGAAATTAAATATCAAGTCGAGTACATCAAATATTGAGCAGACTGGCCATGAACATGACATTTATGTAGCTAGGGAACTATGTTACGACATTAAATCCCATAGCTACCTTCCTTAAGTAGCTATGCAGGGAACATACAGAAAAACTGACGTTTCAGATTAGTTAGGAAAATGGTCAGGGAACGGGACTGATTGAAACTGTTAAACAACGTACAACCAATTTAGAATAATCGTATTTATAAATATAATAGTATTTGATAATTATTTCTTCCAATAATAACTTCAGATGTAGATATAACTTCAAATCGTGAGGAAAACCGAAAATGCTGGCTCACTTACCATCGTTCTTGGTCTCGCTGAATATACGTCACACTATGGAGAGTAAAGTAGGACAAACATAGCCACTCGCGAGAACCTCATGCAAGATAAAAATGCTTGAAAAACTGTTATTTTCAGTAAGGGCGACCTTTTTTCTGTCATTCGCATGACATTCTGGAATAATACGGACTTTTAATTGGAAACTGTATTTCTTTGATATCGTATTTTCTACTTCAACCTGTTAAAGTGTTATACGAAAAGATACGAAAAGATATAAAATTGGGTATAGCGCAACGGTCGTCGTGTATTTTTGTGTCTTGTTAGAATGCGTTGCATTAGTAATAGAATTAAATATTATGCCTATATAGAATTACAGGCAGCACAAATGAGCTCCGTTCCCCAAGTCTCTCTTTAAGTCGAATGTAGACGAGTCGGAAAAATAATAATACGGCACATAATAATGATACAGTAATAATAAAAGTCATTATTGCAGATGCCCCCTCCTGGAGCCGACACCTTATCGTGGTGGAGGGGTTTGCGTGTTACAGTGATCCCAGGAGCTATGTTGTCTGG
>JAODJX010000041.1:12595856-12627032 GCA_026776945.1 Isichthys henryi
ACAGGGCAGAGGTTCACTAGCAGCCGGACCAGCTATGGACAGGGCAGAGGTTCACTAGCAGCCGGACCAGCTATGGACAGGGCAGAGGTTCACTAGCAGCCGGACCAGCTATGGAGAGGGCCTGGTTAACTCCAGAGTCTGCCTTATCTCCTGTGACCGCCTGGGCCCAGAAGAGCGCTGTCCAAGGTGCTAAAATTCCAAGCCTGGACAGCTGATGCATCTCAGATACCAGAGGTATCATTGGGGGGGAAAAGGAAATAAAAAATACATCAATGTTGTAATAAATTGACTATATTACTTTTGAGGGAAAAACCATAAAAAGTATGGCACAAATTAAAAATATATATTTCATGGTTTCAAGTAGATGGAATTTATGCCTCTAGTTTCATTGCTATGGTTGTTCCATCCATCCATCCATCCATTTTCCAAACCGCTTATCCTACTGGGTCGCAGGGGGCCTATATATAATAACAACAAATAATGTTGTAATCATCATACAAGTAATCATCATAACCACTTCCGTCCAATTATATAGGGGCTATAAAAATGATTTGGAGCTACCTGTTATCCTTTATCTTCTTTAATAACAGAATAAGATCAGACTCACAATAAACTACATGGTCAGGAGATCCATGTGCAGTTAGATGAACATATTTTGGCATGTAGGAGATGCTGTAGGCTGACAAATGGGCCGTTTGACCTTGATTGTCACAGAAGGTCACTCCACTGCTGCTTCGTGGGGACATTATCAGTTCAAATCCAACCTGTCCTGAGATGGCACCTGAATACCACACTTGCCTCTTGCTGACACTTGAGCGCAGGCGTTGTGAGGCGGAGCACGGACAGTCCCAAAAAGAGAAGCCCCCAGCCTCCGTTTGAACTTCCCCGATGCGTGTCACGATTCTAGCATTTGTCCTGCTCCTGTGCTGAGTGTACGGAGCAGAATCCAAGCCTCCTCTAGGGGCAGATCAATACCCGGTGACCTTTCAGGATCTGGTTGGAGTATTTCTGTGTCTTGTTGGGGACATGCAGAATTCACTTCAGCAAATGTCACCATGTTTGTCAGAGGTGCCAAATACATTATTTATATTGTTTGGTCAAGATTATTTTAGACTTGGTGTTAACAGCAAGTGCATATAACCCAGTAATAAGTGATACTGCAGTGCTATGGTGATGCTATCCTCAGGAAATGTGGGATATGAAGCTACGTCCATTTTATATATATATATATATATAACACAGATGTAGAGCATGTACGGTTCTGCAAAAATAATACACAGTATTAAAAATTGCAGGGAACATGTTACAGTTTTGCATTTCAAATAAGAATAAAAATTAATAATAGTTTTCTGTGCTTATATAATGTACTTATGCAACATTCACATATAATCTTATGCAACATTCAAGTACCATCTTAAAATTGCAGGTAAGAGAATGTTAGTGTGAACTAATGTGAGACTGCCCACCCCCCACCCACATAAATACATACATATGTACGTACCGTTAGAGTAATATGGAGTCTGACCTGCCATGGATTGATGCCCCCTCCTGGGCTGATCCCTGCCTTGTCTCTGGGATAGGATCTGAACCTCCCCCACCCCCCTCCCCCCACCGCGACCCTGAATAGGATAAACAGTACAGTAAACGGATAGGTGGGCGGGTTAGAGTAAATGTGGTTAATTGAAGGTAGGATCTGTGTTTTAAAAGAATCATACAATCCAGTACTTTCAATTTAAACTAAAGTCATGTGCTTTCAAAATACACAAACTAATCAAAAATAAATAAATAAATAAATAAATGAGGTAAATAAATCACAATAGTGGCGTCTGTGTCAGTATAATTTTTAGTTTCAGGCTAATCTCCCATCTCGGTTTAAGAAATTCCGCCTCTTGTTTCCTGGGCAAACTATGATTCAGGGTAATCTTCGAGCCTGACAGTTTGGCATCTCCCTCTGGTTCGATCACCACCCGAGGAAGCAGGAATTAGTTTCATGAAGTCGACAACCAGGGAATGGTTAACGGAGCCGTAAAATGCAACTAAAATGTTGTTGGCCAGGCCTGGTTTGTGCCAATATGCACCTGCTCTATTATGCTGAATGATAGCAGGTAGCACTCAGAAAAGACTCTTCACATAATTATTAAAACGAAAAAAAAAATGTTAATTTTGAGAATAGTAAACAGTTTGATGCCGTTGGCAAGTATTGCACATCTTTTTCAGCTCATCATTTCCAGCTGTGTGTTTAGTGGTAAAATGCAGTGGAGAACCTCACAGGAAAGGATGCATCTCAAATCTTTTGCGGGCTTGTTTGTCTCTGGTCATTTCTGTAAGCCATCGGTCACCCTCTTGTTCTTGTTACCACCAGTCTGGGTACTTTGTTTGGCAGATGTGTTTAGCTGCGATTGCAGTCACCCATGCAGGGCTGCAGAAACCCCTCTTCACTGATTGACTAGAATCCCCAGCAGAGAGAAATAAAAGTCAACAGATAAAAAAAACACCATCTTGACTGTTTATCATTAAATTCCATTATGCTTGGTTGCTATGGCACTGGGGAACAATCGTGCCATTGTGTTTACCTGACAACTCAGCCACTATCCACTCTGCAGAGTTCTTTGAGGTAGGTGCATTTGGTCAGTCCACTCAGGACATATACAATCCTGTTCTTTATGGCAGATATCAGTAAACAGTCATTCCTAGTGGACATCAGTGAACATTCACTGCAAACACAAGTAAACAATTTTTTTTCCCCCTGTAATTCACAATGGCAACCCTTATTTCTATGGCACATTTTATTTGACAGCCCATCCAGGGGTTACCCCAGCCACATGTCGTATGCTACCTGGGACAGGCTCAGGGGCCACTGTGACCCAGTCCAGGATAGACAGTTAGCTGAGGAATGGATTTTGACTTGATGCTCTAGTTCATTGTTTTCCAACCCAGTCCTCGAGGAACCCCGGACAGTCCACGTTTTTGCTTCCTCTCAGCTCCCAGCATACCTATACCAGGTATTCGGTGTTTCTGATTGGCTGGGAGCTGGGAGGGAGCAAAAATGTGGACTGTCCGGGGTTCCCCAAGGACTGGGTTGGGAAACACTGCTCTAGCTAGTTGATATGACAGCAAAATTCACCAGCTGTCGGTTTGCCTGATAGACTAATTCTGTGAGTTTTAATGCCTCAACTATGCAAAAGTGTGTAAAAATACAAGACGAAGTGACATATATGGCTTATAAAATATTGAAGTATAATTATTAAGTCGTTAGGGCTTTAGTCATTAAGTCTAAGAACCTCTAATGATAAAATCACCTCTTTATTACTGCATAAGATGAAGAGCTTCCAAGACTCAAACTTGGACACGGTCCCGTAGCTGTTTGACGACAGCGTGTTCTCCATTCAGTGACAACAGCCACAGCATCGCAAATCTCTCTGCAGCTCTGTCATCTTGCGCGCCTTTTACATCAACAGCAAAAGAACAAGGCGAAGCAGTCGCAGTGATATATTTATATACACACGCGCACACACGCGCGCACACACACACACGCGCACACACACAAGTTAATAAAATCACTATGAGCCATTTGAAGTAGAAAACGCAGCAAACAATTAAATTCCGCCTCCATAGTCGACTGATCACCAGAATTACGGAACCATCATTTTATAACATTCAAGCTCGGCTCCTCATTTACAGAAGAACGAGAGACAATCAAGCCGGCAGATTCAAAGCAATCAGAGAAATTCGCTGCATATGTGACTGTACGCCCAATATGCATCCAAGCCATGGCGGCCCATTTGAAAGTGGAGTCCATTTGTGCTGTGTAGTGTAACAACTTCAGGCCTCATGCACATTGCACTTATATTGCACAGCAAAAAACCTTTCACCTATCACTTTTGTATAGATTATGTATAGCTGAACATTTCATATATACATATATATTTTATCTTATGTTATTATTTTTCCTTATTTTTTTCTATATTTTGTTAATCTTGCACAGCTGCCCGGAGTAACCTGGGTTACATTTCACTACATGCTGTATATCTACAACTGTGTACGTGACGAATAAACCTCTTGAATCTTGAAAAACTGAAACCAATTAAATTACTCAAAACCAACTAAAACCAGTCGCACCCACATTCAGCACTTTGCCAGTTCTATCCCATTCTGCTTCCCCGGAGTATTAATCTCATTTGGCTCCTGTTTCACATAATCGACTTAGACCATTTACTGTATTGTGTTTCTCCGGGGTTTGTTTGTGAAGTCTTACACACTGTGTGTGATTCTGAATGCTCTGTCTGGACTTCTTCGACTGTCTTGTTATATTGGTTTTTTTTTCCCCTTCGTTCCGTAGCTGTTTGTATTATATCTGCTGCCTATCCCAGTAAACTATCCAGTAGACCTTCATCTCTTTGCACTCATTCCTTCAGTCTGCAAGTAGCATGTTTGTGACAAAACCACGGAAGAGGCACATTAATAACACATCTTAAATCCAGTGTGTAATCATTCAAGCAAAATATAAACCTGTTTTAGCAGGAAATATCAAAGTGGACCATCTATCAACATACATTTAGGGATCCCTTGTCTGTTTTGTGCTAATATGAGAAGCACAAAGCAGGGTGACCACATCTTTCAGTGTTAAAAGGTTTCAAATACAAAAAAGGAAAAATATCCTGCATGTGTTTTAAGTGTAAAACTAATACCTGTCTACCGGACAGTGAGGGTTATGCAAACACAGCTAGTGTGTATAAATTAAATTCATCCACAGATCTTCCATAACCACTTATGCAATGTGGGATCACTGCTGCCTGTCGTCCATACCAATAGGGGAATACAGGGGGCAGAACACCCAATGCAAGGTGAGACCATCACACAGAGACCGACAGACAGTCGCACAGACACACAGAGACTGACAGACAGGGTCACATAGACACACAGAGACTGACAGACACGGTCACACAGAGACAGACAGACACGGTCACACAGATACTGACACACACAGACACACAGACACAGTCACACACAGACACACACACACACTATGGGAAACTTAGTAACGCCTGTTGACCTGACTGCATTTTTTGATACCAGTGCACCTGCAGGAAACCTATGAAACAGTTTAATTGTGTGTGTGTGGATTAGGGTTATATTACATTGTATTACAGTACATTATATTACATGATAAATAATGGAAAATGTAATAAGTCATATAAACAAGAAGTGGGATGTTCTTTATGTGGAGATTAGACTTGTAACCATATAGTGAAATATTATTATTTTTTTTTTGTTACTGATGAGGCAGATGGCAGATAACCACATAGGGGAAGAATCCCCCCCTCGATATTTGGTTCAGCCTTATAACAAAATCCACAGAGGGAGACATCCTCGGATCAGCAAAATCTACAGACCCATACCCCCCCAAAGTCTGCCTGAGGAACACCCTGAGAGAGGAAGTACCCTGTGTGTCTACTGCAGTGTTTGTGTGACACTTAGAGGGCTTCTTATAAGTGAAGCATACATTCATGAAGCACACTCTCATTAGAGGGACCTGATAAAATTATGTGGTATATATACCCATATAATATATACATGGAACAAGACTGCAGTGACAATATAATTTTTACCATAGCTCTGCTTGAAAAGTATGTATTTATAATGAAGCCCTTAACTAATAATTAATTCATGGGCAGCCTCATTTTCACTCTGTTCCCTGTAAATTGCTACCTTACATCATAAGACAGCAAAGTATTACTAAGTTATTAATCCCAGCCCTGGATGATGTAATTCCTCCCTCTTTAGTACCTGATAATCATCATTTTCTCTCTGCTTCCCCTGCTAGAGGTTGTATCATGCAGAGCAGTTCAGAGCAGATTTGTTCTTCCATATCCTTATAGGGTATCTATAGACCAGTGCTTCTCCGGGACCCCCAGACAGTCCACAGCAAAAATATGGACTGTCTAGTAGGGAGCAGGAAGGGAGCAAAAACGTGGACTGTCGGGGGGGTCTCCGAGGCAAGAAGTACAGAGGATGGTAAAATCCCCAGATGTCGTACTTACCCTGCCCCAAATATCAAGGATGCATCGATTGCATCATCCTCAAATGAGAACAATCTCATGATTCATCGCACCTCAAGTTCGTTCTTGGGAGGCAAGTTAGCAAGACCGCTCTTGCCAAGACCACAAGTATGATCTTTGCGGTCTTGTTATAGAGAAACACCCATAAATTGACTGGAAAGCTAAGCCTCATCCTAGTGATTTAACTTCCACTTCACCACCGCATAAAACTGCAGCCACCAAACCAATTCACCTGACAATCTCATGTTCCTTCTTACCATAACCGGTAACAAGTTCCCAAGCACTTAAACTATTGCACCAAATATAGACTTTTCCCCATCATCTGAAAGGCGCAACCTGCTCATTTTGGACAGAGCACCATGACCTCAGATTTGGAGATACTGATTCTCACCTCCACATATTCTGAATCCGTCCAATCATTCAAGTATATGCTGGAGGTTCTTGGTGAATGAGGTCACTCCCCCACTGCTGCCCCTTGATATCCTGCTCATAAAAATAACAAAAAGAGAAGACAAGCATCCGCTCTAAATAGCTTCAACATCGTGTAAAGGATGTGGACGCGACTTGTCCTGTATTCAGACTCAATGTCCCTAATCTCACCTGACAACGAGAGACATTTCTCAGGAGGTGGTAGTTTACTTAATTTAAGTGCTTCACTTATTTTATTTTAGAAGACTGGGTACTCGAGATTGCTATTCAGTAAATATGCACAAACAGCAATCAGAGCATTTCTTTCTGCAATAGTCTTGTAGGACCAACCCCCTTGTTCACCAGAAAAAATTCCAGCTGTACCACACTAAGAGTTAAGAGTTGTAAGAATCTCCACTCCTGCCTAAGATCTTTCCCCATACACTGCCACTTTGTACCTTTGAGGGTAAAATTGCTTGCCACTGGGGCTTTACCCTCAGTGTTCTGACAATTGTACCCTTAGCTGTAGGTACAGAAATGGACTATGAGGAACATTTTTGATCCATTGTGAGCGTATTAATATTGTTTGCATCTTGGGGATGCTCTTGAGGAATTCTGTACCTTAAATTAGACTAAAATGTACATTTACTGTACGTACAGCTAAGAATATAATTGGCAGACCCATGGGGGTGCAGCCCCAGTGCCAAGTAATGGTACAAATTGGTGCTTCTCGTACTCACTATACTTTTGGTTAGAATCATGATTGACAATATACATTGGAATTTGGCAAGCCAAACCAACCTTCACCAGCAGTTCAATCCTTACATGAAACACTGTCTGTAGCATAATAATAATTAACTTATGTGTCAAGGTATGTAAAATACTATTCATACAAAGAGTGACTTGTCATTGCAAACGTGCTTTTAATGTTTTTTAATGGTTAAGTTTTAAAATTTTTCAGTAGAAATGCGAAGTAGAACCTTTTCCGTACCAGTTCTTCCACATCAATCATGCCACACACTCTGTTAATTTAGCAGCATAGCCTGCCTATCTATGTTTACTGCATGACATGCATGCAGTGCAATTTTAGCTGCCCGATGGAATATAACTTTTTCTTTTTTTTTATCAAGTTAGCTAACTGGTTAGAAGAGATCAATTAAGTCATTAAGTTGAGATCCACTGAGACAGAAAATTGACAAAGAAGTGAGAGATACAGGCAATGACGAGACGTTATGTAGATTGTAATTACGTTGTTTCACATCGGTCTGTTTTTGTTGCAATACTGTTGCAGTCTCTGAACACGCAGGCATCATCTGATTGGCTCTTGCCCGTTTTTTCTTTTGTTATAATAACAGTGTTAAGTAGTGTTTAGTAGTAATGACTCTGAAGCTCTTATCATAGATACAACTGCAGCCCATCAGAATAACTTATCGTCATATTGTCCTCCACAAGTTCCATGTTCCCAGTACTGGTGCTTATTGCTTGAATCCTTCTGGTTCATGTCTGCCGCCCAAGGGACACTGCACCTGAGCCCCTCCTTTCATTTCGTGAATGCTGTACCCACAAGATGGCTACACAAGGCCATTTTGAGCTGAACTCGGACAGGTTAGCTGGATGGCTAGGTCACCAGCCACTTACCAGCAGACACCGCCCCCATGTCTGGCTCCGAAGTGAATCCCTAACCCACATGTTACATTTTCCTTCATGCCTTTTATAGGGGATCAGAGTATGTCTGGCCTCCCCCCACAGATCTGTTCACCAATGGAGGCCTGAGCTCCTGACAGCATACCTCCGTGAATGGTAAAGCATGCCTACCAACACGCTACCGTGACAATTCTCAAACCAGTTCTGAATTACCATCCTCATTAATGATCCATTTACTCAAACAAATATTGCCATGGATCTAAGTGTAGTTTTCCTGAATATGAATCCCTTACTGCATCATCACGGTTTCATCTCATGTCTCCCATGGCACTATTTTCTCAAACATTAAAAAATAAAACAGGAAATGTCATTCTAAGTTACTCTGGTAAGTTATCACAAAATGTCACCTTTTATTTCCCCCATTATTCAAAATCTGATGTTTTTAATATCCTCATATTTTCTGTTTTTTAATTACTTCTCATATCCTGCTTTTTCCACCGATCTCTTAATTTCCTCGGTCTTGTTTTCTTTAATTTGTCGATCGATTTACAACATTTAATTCTAATCTGAAACAGAAACACACTGTGCTTAACCCTAAGTGTAGCTAAGAAAAACATTTGGAATGTAACACTTCCGAAAAGCAAAAGAAACATCTTGATAAGGATGGGACTGATTTGCATATATTTTGTTTTTCTGCAAGCAACTAGTTTTAATAATTCCCTGAGGGTTTCAGCGAAGTTGAAGGGTAATGGATGCAAATTTTTGATTCTGGAGATTTTATGAGCAAGTATATGATCAAATGAAATATTCCTTAAGGGCTTCAGTACTGTATATTCTTCATTTCTTAGAATTTCTACCACATGGCCTGTTCACACTGAGCACACAGCATTTCAAACTATTCCATAACCCACGCACTGGATCGTCCATTCACACTGGTACTCTGCATTGCTTACAATCTCTCATGGCTCACACACTGGGTACATATGATTAATCATTAACTGTATTCTGTAGAAATGTCTAATACGCTACTGTTACCAAAAGTTAAACTCTAATTTTCTCATTTACGCTGCTCAAATGATTCTTTCCAGAGTCAAATTTATCGCTCCACAGATTGTATTTCACAGTAAATAGTTTTTCTATACTGCAATAGAGTTTAGTCAGACAGAGTCGTCAGCAACTTCACAGTCAGGGGTCTGCAGTGGAGGCAGTGTTTTGCTGTGGTCTTTACTCTGCAAGTTCCAGTAAGTTCATTAAGTTCTGCACCTCTGAGAAAGCAGAGAAAACAAGATAGTGGAAACGTGGCTGTGAGGAGCTGCTTGCTAGTCACTATGTGACCGATGGGAGGTGACCAACTGCCATGAGACATAATTACAGCTCGGGCGGGGAGCATGCCCGGCACCTCCTGCTTAAGATTCAGGGTCACACGGCACCTGGGGCTAGAATATCAGCATGGCCCTGCTGTCACCAGGCTGTGGAGGTTTACTACCTGTGCACCCTTCTGCCCTGGGTATGTCCACTGCATGCACGTGCCAGTGGTGCTGCTCTCCAGCAGTTGGGCTGCTCCTACAGTGGATTACTTGGTACACCAGGGCTGATAAAGACAATAAGGGGGCAGGAGAAGCAGCTGAGAATCAAAGATCATAGATAAGTTTCGGCTAATTTATTAGCTATCCGTTCAGCTATATTTCAACCCAGGCCTTGGGGATGTGTACTTGGTCTCGGGGTCAATGAGGATTGGATTTGGAAAAATTGACCAATGTAATAATCTACAAGCAGAAGAAATATATTAAGAGTCGATGATTATTTATCTTTGTAAGCAATAATATATATATTACTCACAGAAGAAGAGACACCCTGGTCCTTTTTATCAGTACGGTAAAACCTTGGACTGCGAATAACATGGTTTGTGAGTGTTTTGCAAGACGAGCAAAATTCTTAAATAAATTTTAATTTGATAAATACGCGAGGTCTTGCAATACGAGTATTACATATACGCTTTGTCTGCCTAGTGTTACGTAATATCAACTGAGCTGATGGTTCTTCTCTCTCTTGCTGTGGGATTGTGGGTAATCATCTCCCATGCTCGGTCTCAGTTGATGTGCCTCATTCGTATAGTCAAAATTTAGCAGAAAAACACCACCCGAATAATGACGTAGCAGTGCGAGCGATGAATCTGTTTAACGATAATGCAATGTCACATTTCCGCAAAATCGAAAAGGAGACAAAAGCAGCTGTCATTGGATAGGTTCCTTGTTAAAGTAAAGAAAAAGGAAAAGATTCCAGTGAACCAAGAGATAGCAGTGATTCCGTTAGTTATAGTGAAAGTCGTTCCTACAAAATAACCCTCCTCTTCTACTCTCTCGTCTCCCTCACTCCCTCACGCTTTATATTTTGTATTAATAAATTTTATATGAATATTTTTGGGTTGTGGAATGAATCATCTGAGTTTCCATTATTTCAAATGAGAAATTTCGCTTTGATATACGAGTGCTTTGGATTACAAGCACGTTTCCGGAACGAATTATGCTCGCAAACCAAGGCACCACTGTACTTGGATTTAAGTTGCTTCCAAGGAATATAATGTTCTACAGAAATGAATGGCTGAACAAAGCAACTGTGCAATACAACAAAACAGTTCTTCACCTTTAAAAATCCAGCCATAAATTAAGCTAAAGTCTGGGTTGGGTGGGAGTTACAGGGCCCTGCCAATCACAGCCTGGTTTAAACAATAACCAATCAGAAGTGAGCTAAATAACTGAGTGACTGACTGTAACCCAACCCCCCAAAGGTTTCTAAGGTAAAGACGAGGCGAGGCAGTTCTTGTTCATGAGTCAAACGCATAGAGCACAAAGGAAATCGCGTGGTGATGCTACTGACATTGAGCTGAAGGACTAAGTGCTGCTGTCACAGCGACAGCTTCTGGTGCAGACCGCCTGAGTGGTCAGCTGACGGAGGAGCGCTCACTCATATCGCTCTTGTAGGAACCTGGCAAGGGTCATTTCTTGAAGATAATTAAACTGACGACTAAGACTTTAAACGTGTCCTAAATTAATTCCAGCCCCCAGACATTCTGAGATTTTAATGAACATTAACTTCCTTTTCCCCCCCAGAATTAAAAAAATGGGACTTTTATATTGCAGTTTCTTTTTTTATTGTTTTTAATGAATTCACATTTCCACATTGATATTGCCTTAGTTAGTTATGCGAGATGGAATCGGAATGTGTAGGGGTCGCAGTTGACCCCATTACTCCAGAAGCCCAAGGTGACACTTTGAATATAACCCCCATTATGAGCTCACTACCCAGTTACTTTATTACATCCCTCTTTATCTCAACTCTCCTGAGTGCAGAAGGTGCAGCAGTTTGAGGGATGTGGTTTTAGACAATGCTCTTAGCGGCGACGTTTGCTGGAGATGCCTTTCCAGTTGATTCCCAGAATCCTTTGTTGGAACCAGAGTTGGGTAATTCAGGTCCAGAGAGTAAAGACTCAGACCGGGATTTTGTTTCAACCAACCAGTTGAGCATAAAGAGTCACAGTCACAGAGTACTCAGTTGGTTGGTTGAAATAAAATCCCGGTCTAGACTTTTACTCTCTGGACCTGAATTACCTAACTCTGCTTGGAACGTTGACGAATACATTCAGAATTCAGTGGGGCAAAGATAATAAATGTATTTCATGTTTTAACGAAGAAAGTTGGAGCTATGAAAGTATTACGTTTCCCTGCTGGAAGAGTTTGGTTCATATCTGCAGTTTGTCCCTATTTTTGAGGATGTGAAGCTTGGATAGTATCAGAGGCCTTAATCCCACCGCCGACTCTTCATGTGTGGAAATTGCATATTCTCCTGTGTCACACATATTTCCCATAAAAACATGCAACTGGCAAACTGACATCATTAAATCTCCCATGGTGTGTGTGATCGTGTGAGTGTGTCCTGCCATGTGGGTGAGTCGTATCAAGTTAATATGCCAGTAACTCACGTGGATACCAGATGGATTGTGTTTTGCTGAAGGCTGGGCAAGCATCTTTGTTAATACTGCATGGTAAAGTGATAAAAATCGTTTTGAATATCGAACTTCCCATTTTATATTATCATCATGTTAATAACAGGTTTGTCTGCACACATCTCATCGTGTGATCACATGAATAACGTGATATTCTCTTTCACTCCTTTGTGGAGATGATTGATCTATCAGATGCACACCCGTCTGGCTGGAAATCACAAATGGGCAGATCTGAAAAAAAAAATGGCTCTTCTGGTGGAATCTTTTTGATAATGGGACCCTGAAGTAGTACTTTTCCATGGCTGAATTATGGAGCAGCATTCTTACAAATCAGCTGGCTCTTTGGGGCTGAGATGGAAGTCGGGGGAGCTATTCCAGTGCATTTGATGGGGATCAGTGTGTTTGTGCTTGTTCCATCCTTTCATGGAGTTTCTGTGGCTCTCAGGGAGGGATTATCTGTGAGAACACAGGACTCATATTTTTTTATTCAGCGCCTCTCACCCAGGCTGCCTCAGCACACTTTGATTCATATACTCTGCCCTGCCGTTCATCTCAAAGAACTAATTTCCTCCAAAATGGCAGCTCGCATGTTTTATTTAGACTTCTTGGATGTGATAAGGTCAGTGCAGGAAGGCCCGAGGATGACTGAGTGCCCGGAAACGAGGATGTTGAACTGAGGCAGGTTACGCAGAGATGGGAGGAAGTGAGCAGGCTAGACCTGGAAATGGAGACAGGTGTAACAAAGCCCAGCAGCCCTGAAGAGAAAACACACAAAAGCAAAACGGTTGCTGAGTTGCAAGCAGAGAACTTAAAACTCAGTCTAATATAACACGGCACATGCGACGTAAATGAATAACGTCGATGGCCCAGCCTGCAATGTCCATACTCATCATACAGTTGCTACATTTCTGGCTTTCTCCCATTTCACCAATATTTTGCAAAGCACATTACATTTTATTTATTTGACAGATCGTTTTTGACCAAAGCCACATACAAGTGATTATCAGAGAGGAGGGACAGACAGTGACATCGGAGCAAAGGTTGAAGACCTTGGTCAGTGGCCTCTTGGTGACTCACACTGCAAGCCACGGGATGTTGCTGATGCCACTGTGGCTATCTGGAATATTTTTTACTTTGTTTTGTTAGATTCTCCTGCTGCATTAAGGCTGACACACTTCAGCAACTTTCCTGTCTGCATGATGGGCCAAAGCAACAGTGCGTACGTACCTCAGCTTCATCAAGGAGGAAGACAAAGAGCTCCCTTACCGTGTCCTCCAACAGCTGTTAAGTGCTTGTGGAGACTTCGAGGCCCTCTGAGGGAATCCCTATGCTGCTCATGTCTCATAAATGTTTGGTGAACCCCTGGGGACTGGCATGGGTTCTAGTCAGATGGCTGTCACTTCAATACCACGCTGAGTCACGTCACGCTCAGTCCAATGAGTCGATCTGGGAGTCGTGTTTCTTTCGAAAATCCTGCCAAGCGAGAAGCTAGAGATGACTTCCAGCCTAAGTGCAGATTCTCCGGGCGTCCTTGGCACCGTCTGCTTTGTTTACACTCAGTCACGGGTTCTTGCTGTTGACAAGTGTGCAGTGCCGAAATCATGTGTTTCCAAACTAGCCTTGAGCTCCTGAATACTGTATTTCCTCCTGAAAAAATCCCTCCATTTCAAATCTGAGGTACAGTTTTAATTGACAGAGGAAAGACCTATTGGCACCAGGTGAGGAGACAAGCCACTGGCTACGTGAGACCCCTGAGTGAGGTAAAGCATATTGTCTGTCATGTTCACACTTAGCCCTCACCCCTATGAGATATGGATACGCACCTCTTGGGCAAACTTCACCAATATTGCTGTGTAAATAGCATCTGCATATTTAACAGATGCTTTTATCCAAACTGACATACAATTGAGTCGCAGGGTCAGACAGTCCCTGGAGAAATTTGGATTAAGGGTCTAACTCAAGGACCTAACTACGGAATCAGTGCCAGCCGTGGGATTTGAACCAGTAGCCTTGTGAGCACAAGCACCATCCAAACGTCAGTCCTAACCCACAGAGCCACACATTGGCCAAATCGGTTACCTTGGGGTACAGAAGCTTGAGCGGGATATAAACCGGCCTGCTGCGTTTACCACAAATGACCTGCAGTGGCTGTGTAATGAAGTTGCTGGCAGTGATGTCTAGCACTATGCTATGGGTTCAGATTGATCAGTTCCCTGAATAAGGTGCTTGCATTGCTAGGCGAGCAGACAAGGGTCCTGTTGTCATGCCGATTCCGTTCCCAATGCATCCCCACATCTGTCACAGCTGCAGTTTTACCTTTCAGAATTAGAGTGAAATTATCATCTGCTTCATGAAGTCTAATTGATTCCTGGTTATGAGGGACAGCATAAAAAGCCACGGGTGTTGTGACCTGAGAGAGACGTAAGGCTTCTGCTCCATGGTGTAATGATCAGGACAGGGTTTTGTTTGGTATGATGCCGTCACTGGAGCCCTGACCAGGACAAACAGTTAGAAGATGGATGCATGGATGGATGGATAATGCTGTCACTGCAGCCCTGACCAGAATAAACAGTTATAAGATGAATGGATGGATGATGTTGTAACTGCAGCCCTGACCAGGACAAACAGTTAGAAGATGAATGGATGGATGAATGATGTTGTAAGAGTTGTCTGATAACTGTATAGCATTATTACCCCCAGGGTGTGTGAGTGTGTGTAGAGTTGGCATGTATCACTTCTGGGAACTCCAAAGTCTCATTTATGCACATTTAGGTGAATTGGCCATAGTATGGTTGGTTGTGTGAACGCATCTTATGCAATGGACTGGCTTCCCATCCAGGGTGTCACTCTCTTCCCTGGGACTTCAGGATCGATGTACAAGATGGGTGGATAGTATTGTTGTACAATCAATCAATGTTTAATTTAAGGCAGGATTTAGGGCAGCATGACAATGAGGTCAAGCCGAAAGATCAGCTGGCTAAGCCAGTGCTGAGCACCATGAGGGTGTGGCTTAGTAGGGGGCTGTTTGTGCAGGCAAACACTTGGGAAGAACTTCTGAATCAATGTCAGCCATAGCAATAGCTGAACTGCCAAACCGTAAGCTGGGTCCTATGGACCATCCTGGATCAAAGCCACACTGGGACATTGAACTGCATTAGCAAAAATGAAGAAGCACCTGTGTTTTGGGGGTGGAAAAATTTATAGGACGATGATAATATTGTCTTTTTTCTCTGGTCTCCCATCAGATGTTTGTTTTATGTGACCCTCCTGGTTTAGCCTCGGTGAAGCACTTTTGGAAGCAAAGACCAGTGCAGTCACTGACACAAAAGTACGTGCCAGCACACCTGTGACCTCTTAACATCAGCACATCAGAGAAGAACACCTCGATTACTGTCCTCTTTACACACGGGACAACTCATGCCGAAGCACACAGATTTTCAGCTGCATGAATGTCATGCCGTTAATGTAAATCTGTAACACTTTACTTGACTGAGCGCAATTTGTACTGAAGTACAAATTATGAACAAATCATGAACAAATATACTTGAGACAAAAGATGTGTCTCGATTCATTAATGATTAACAAACATAACATTATTATTTCACTTCTGTTATTAATTACTCGTTCCTTCAGTAGTTCCTTCAGTTAGTCACAAAGGTTTACAGATATAGTAAAAAATATAGTAACTGCTAGAGATAAAACATGGATCCCAATTAATTAATGCTGAATTAACATGAGATCAGTATGTAACTTAGTTTGCAGTTAATTAATACGTAAGTAATAATGTAATACTATATTACTTGTGCCCCAGCAAGTAAAGTATTACCTGTAAATCAGCTAAAGGCAGTATTTCCAAATGAGTTATTTGCTGAGGCCTCCAGACAGTGTAGTAGGGAGTTGGTGGCAGTGTTATATCTGCTAAATGAGCGTGCCCACAGCAGCGTGCCCACAGCAGTGTGCCCACAGCCTCACCGCAATTCCCCAGGCACTGTAAGCGGGTTATCATGACCAGGACAGTGCAGGATCGATCACCAGAGTCATGACCGCAAAGAGCAATGACCACTTCAGACAGGAAAATGCAAACTGTAACACAAGGAGCTGAAGAGTGAACACACACACGCCTTCTGCTAACCGAGTCCCAGCGACTCACATCTCCAGCTGCAGAGACCCGCCTCCTCGGCCAGGTCCCGACATTATCTCTTCTTTGCACGTTTCAGTTTTTTCCACAGCTTTCTGGAGCTTCTCCTCGCAGGCCGCTCTCCCTTTAAAGAGTAATGAAACGGACCAATAGAAGCATCTGCAATACCGGCTATCAAAGGAGCGACTTTTAAGCAAAGGCAGAAGACACTGCAAAGCTGCTCTCCTTTGATTACTAAGCACGTAAAGCCATTTTCAATTCTTTTTTTAATAAAGAATTAACATTCCTATATGTTATGTATGTCCCGCGTCATAGAGATAATGAAGAATAGGAAAGTCCTGTTTTAATTTGGTATTGTGTCTTATTTTTTACTTAATTCAAAGAATACTGATAAGGATTTGTCAAAGCGAAGATGAGAAGCATCGCCATGATGTTGGGTGTGCTCTGAGTGATGGTGAAGACCAAAAGTCGTCTATTAGAATTCAGCTCACAGAGAGGGAGTTCAGTCAGAACAAGAGGGAGGAAAGGAGAAACAGAGAAAGTGAGAAATCACTGGGGACGACGAACTCACAGACATGAGGCAGAAGGCGTACCTGTGAGCTGGGAGGAAGATCAGTGGTAAGGCAGCTGCTTAAAAGGGCAAAAAACTGGCATGCAAAGGTGCATAATTCTGAGCCAGAAAGTAAAAAAATACAGGCCAAGGTTTTGCTTCAATTATCCAGTTGAGCACAAAGAGTCATAGTCACAGAGTGGCTGGTTGAAACAAAATCTTGGTCTGGATTTTTACTTTCTGGACCTGAACTTTCCATCTCTGCTGGCAGGTAGCTTGTGGGAAGATGCAAAGTTCCTCAATGCTGATTTTGCAAGCCCAGTGGTCGCCCTTCTGCCAGCTCCGCATCCACCGGGGACGAAGTGTGAAATGGGGGTGTGCCCGTCGGGAAAGCTGACACCAAGGTTCAACGGTGCAGCAGAGGAGGTGCCCTTGGGAGGCTCTTCAAAAGCTCAGCACTCATGAGTGGGTGTCTCTCTGGACTCCATTTGCCCCCTGGAGGTGTAGGGGCAGGGAAGAAATGTCACGGGCTGCAGAAACCTTATGCTAAAATGTCATGAATTTTTCATTACCGGTGCGTAATGATGCGTATCCACTTCAGCCAGCCGTGCCGAAGCCTTTTAGCCTCTTGTATGGAAAAAAACAAGGGCATTTAAGTTTGGTTTTTGAGATTTATTTTTGTTATCAGCAGTGTTGGTCTGTTAGCAGATCAGGCTTGGTCTCAAGACCACTTTTTTGTGGTCTTCGTCTCGTCTCACAATCGGCTTTACTTTGACTTGGTCTTGTCTCTGTCTCAGACATAGAGGACTCAAGGTTTTATTTCAAGATCAATCAAGACCATTCATAAAAACACCTCAGTATTTATCACAATGGTTCAATATTTACCTGAGAAGCCAACAAACACAAAATGCATTGATTTTCGCACCAATTACCTTACAAAAAACAAGTTGAAAGAGGCATAATGCTGATTTCCCCAAAGACATCAATAAAGTATCTATCATTATTATTAATGCATGTGAAGCATGCCTTAATGTTATGCTTTTTTTAAAAATGGTTATAGCCATCTATAATACTTTATGAATGTTAAAATGAATTATGAGAACTGTTATTAGGCTTTATGAATATGGGCTTCATTCAAAATATATTTTTTATTATAAACCTGTAAATAAAGGGATAGAAAAACACTCAAAATGGCTGAAGTTCTACTAGAAGTAACAACAAAACGCAGCATTTTGTTTATTTGGAAGAAAATTACTTGATATTTCCGCAATATTTATTCACAAGAGTTTGTATATGTATGTTTGATGTTGAGCACCGTCAAAACAGTTGAAACAGAACCATCGCGTAACTGGAACAGCTTCCACATATAAACACGATGATGTACTACAGCGCCCATATGTTGTTTGAGGGTATATTGCCGACTGAAAGTTTCATTCTCAAATTTCACTTTACCAGTCATGGTGTATATAATTGGAAAACAATAGCGATAAACATTCAGCATTAGACTCTAAAACCGTGTGTTATATTTGTGTTTATTCAGTGGATCATAAACTAAACATCGCTTTTCTATATCAGTTTTTTTCAAATGTTCTAAAGTAATAAATACAGAATATATATAACCGAATGGATGCAAAATCAAAGATACTTTTTCCGCCTGGCACTAACCATGTACTCCTGCATTCCCACATCACAGACGCTCTAATTTCAACATTTATAAGATATTATTTGTAGTGCTCTTGGTCTTGTCTTAGTCTTCATACACTATGGTCTTGGTAATGGCTTGGTCTTGATTACATCAGTAGTTATCAGTCAGTTTAACTCTAAATGAATCTCTGTTTTTGACAACTTTCATTTACAGATGGTTTCAGTCTCACCCAGTATTCAGTTCTGACCAACCTTATGACACAGAAACAAAGAAACCATAGAAGCCTTCACATACTGTATGATTCCCTACATGCCTGTACTGGTTATCCCATAGATGTTGTTGCTCAGTACATGACTAGAACCCTTCCTGATATTTTTTTTGCAAATAGGAACTGATAGTCCATCTTTACAAGAATAGAGTAGCTTTTATACAAAACCAAGGTGAGTTTGACTCACTTCCTTTAGATGGGAGATGAGAAGCGGAAGGCGGGGGATGGAGAGGCAGTAGCACGGAGGCGTGTTACACAGCGTGGGAGGCAGTCAGTCACATGGACATTGTGTGCAGGCATGCAGGAATTGCAGCATGATTTTGTTTTGAACTTCCTCGGTTGCTAGGCAACTTCGCTGTGAACTGGCTTGACTTACGCTTTACGGCATTAGCCAGTTCATTACAGGTCAGTAAAGTGGATCTGACCCTAAGGTACATTTTGCCTTGGGTGTTCATTGACAAACAGGGCGTGAGACAGTCAGTCAGTCATGTGCTCCCTTCTCCTTTGTCTCGGCCCTACCGTATTCCTCTTGGATTTCACCCCTCACGGAGTCGGGACCGCTGCCACAGTTCGTGTTACGCCAGACCCCATGAATATGGGCAGTGTTTCATATTAAACGACGGAGTTAGCCGGACTTCATCTGCTGTGAGAGAATTAAAGTCCTGCCATGCACCACGAAGAATCCTGAGCCTTTAACAAAAAAACACAGGTTTGTCCGGGCAAATGAAGGCTCTGTGAAAACCGTGGAATGGCAGCGTCCAGCTCAGAAGCGCCAGCGCCTCTCTATCTCTCTTCCTAGTGGTGTTATGAGAGACTCAGTGGCCCAGTGGGAGGTTTTGCCCGAGAATGGAGTGGTGAAGCTCGAGGCGGCACCGGGCGCCAGACGAAGGGTGGCTCTTTATTACCTCTGCTTTGGGCGGGCACGGGATCCCTGAGGGTGTGGGAATTGTTTAGGGAGAGCGTGACTCAGCTGAACAGGCCGGCCTCCGGGAGACAGACCATCTGCTCTGCAGTAATGGCAAGTTATCAGGGTGGTGAATGTGGTGATTCGTCTCTGTATGTCTTCTCTATATCCAAATACATGTATCAGGCGGCTAAAACCCAATTCATACTTCACTTTCTGCATGCTGTTATGCTCCACGTACACTGTGAGCGACGTAAATGCTCATCCTCAGGGGTGTCTGTGAGGACTGCACGCGCGCAGCCCAGATTTTTTGGGTCCAGCTGACTTTTGACGCATCGGCATGCATCGACTGCGCGTGTGCAAGTAATGGATAGGCAGCAGGTCTGGAGGAACGTCATGTGAGCATGCGCTGACCAGAGCCATCTGCGGACACGGACAGAAGTAGTATGTGCGCAGAAAGCCGGACGTGTGATCATGCGTGTATCATCACGGTATCAGTGAAATACGAAGAAGGATTTAGATATACAGTAACCTGGACACAGTCTGAGTAGCAACAGCATTTTAAAGCTCGCGTTGGTTCTGATAGTCAGCAAAGCAGGCAGGCTATTAAATCCTGTTGACACTTACGTAGACTTCAGAGTAAAAATCTCCTATTTACAAATCACATTTGGATGCTTTTTACACTCTATAAAACGTACAACAGTAGTACTTCTTTATGTATTCCGTTTATATATTCTATCTAATTATTTGTTTGTATTCCGGTCATAAGCACAGGCAGTTTATGTTGAGACCAGGCTGTGTTAATGAGCTGCAAATGTAAATGAAGAACACTCTTCTTAGAAGCTGTAGGACACTGAGCTGTAAGGATGCTGATTGGATAAATAAGTGGCTACCATACATGGTTATCCAGGTTCCATTTAGCTGCCTCCCATTGGTGATGTCGTCGAGCCCCTTTTGGGTTAAACGTGACTGACGGCACACTGTAATCCCCGTGCGTGAACTTCAGCGCTCTGGTCCATCTGTCATCGTGAACTAAGTGGAACTGCCACGTCAAAAGCACGCTTGTTATGATGTGCTTCTTAATTGAATTATTGTTCGCCTGTCACGTGTCTATGCTGAATGGTTTAATCGTACATTTGGTACAAGAAGTCCTTGGTTCAGCACAGCTATCTGAGTCATTCTTGCTTGTTACTCCAGTGGCCTGTACTACGAAGCGGGGTTACTGGTTTATCGGGGTAACTTGTCGGATTTAAGGTACCACAGTTTAAATGGACTTCGTATTCGTTCACTTAAATTTTGCTACACCTACCTTAAATCCGACAAGTTACTCCGATAAGCCAGTAACCCCGCTTCGTAGTACAGGCCACTGGTCTCATAGTGTGCGGCTTGCTTCTGTATCTGCTAGTCATCGATGCAAGGATTTCGTTTTTCACTGAACTATTTCCGAACTTTTGTTTAGTTGAGGGAGTGATTATATAATATTAAATCCTCCAGTGATCCATTAACGTATTCAGCGCCAGTTTGTTTATTATGAATCAAGCAGTCAATATGTCTTGGCCGAATTATTCAAAGTCTGAGACTTTGTCTGTACTAGTTTGCTCTCCAATTACTGTAACAGGGTTTCAAAATTTCACAGTTGATTTGTGATTTATCCACATGGATGGTGTGTGTTAAGGGTTAACTACATGAACATATCTGATTGATGTCGTAACCATAGATACATGACAATTAGGTTGGATACTGGGACGTCTGTGAGAGAAGGGTCAGGTTATATGCTATAGGCCAGATGACGTCGTGTTGAAGTACGAGCGTCATGGCGATAATCATCTGCCCAACAGCAACTGTCCTTTGGTGATATAAGCCTGGCCATGTGGTTGCATGTCCTCTGCTCTCTGTCTTGATCTTTATGGCCATTACACAGGACTGCCTCTACTGTTTCTAAGTCAGCTGGAGATTGATGACATCATTCCCCAGTAAGCCGTTTTGATAACATACGCCATTAGCCCTTTGTGCCTACTTGACGCTTAGTCACTTTGTACAAATGCTTCTGCTGTGCTAAATGTGCAGATCCATAATTGGGTCATTAGATTATTAACATGGTAAAGGGGTCAAGGGTCTGGGTCTTTACATGCTAATTATTTTCATCTGTCTCTCATTCTGCTGTTTGGTTTCACCCACCAGGATTAGTTATATTAGCTATATTTTTCTGCCCATTTCCAAGTCTATCTGAGGTACAAATATGAGTTTGACTCATGAGTTTGACTTCCAGGATTTTGTGAGCTACAGAAACACTTCCTTTATATTTTGTGGTTACAGTTTGTGTTGTGTTGTGTTGAGCCAGTCTCCCCGGACAGGCCTTATTGCTTTGTTAAAGGAAAACTCAATTGACCAAATGAATCTCCTCTGTTCAATCCCAATACCATGTAGTTCAAGAGCGTTCTCACTGGAATGTGTCCGATTAAGGACGCAATGTAAACCTGGAACTGGATAGAAAAAAACATCTGACATAAACTGTGGTTGAGAAAATTGAGAAAAACGCATATGCAGAGGTGGAGATTTCAGGTCCAGAGAGTACAAATGCAGACCAAGATTTTGTTTCAACCAGCCAGTTGAGTATGAAGAGTCACAGAGTACTAAACTGGTTGGTTGAAACAAAATCTTGGTCTGGATTTGTACTTGCTGGACCAGAAATCTCCACCTCTGCACATAAGGTAGTCCCATTTGACACAAGAGTAATAATGGTTAACACAGTCGTCAGAAAATGGACCCTTAAATCCCAATTTTACTCTGTATGACACAGTACCGAAGCAAAGGCAATGTGCACTGAGGTCCCTTTTATAAGGATATAAGGAGTCCCTTATATCTTAACCAATCAGATATAAGCATCTTGATCACATCAATCACTGTGCTAAAGAGATCTACCTCACACATCAGACATAATAGATAACAGAATAGATCAATTAGCTTGATTTGTTGCTTAATCATGCAATTTATAGTTTAATTGTATTACAAACAGGTTTTCGAATTTTAAAGGAAAAACATAGGACAGCTTCCGGTGGGTTTATGAATATTCTGTCCCTCGGTAATTCACATAACAGAACTCATCAGAGATTTGAAGGCTTCATACATAAGTATTTTCTTTAAAAAGGATATATGTATATAATTTTTTGATGCAGGCCTGTCTCCATTCTCGGAACGAATAGGGAACAAACCTGTTGCTTAGCAACTTTTGATGGAATCGCATCCGCAACGGTAACAAAGAGAATCTCCTGGCATCAGCTTGGGGAAGCATACAGGTGATACAGCTTCCCGACACAGTGCACCGCTAAAGACTGGGCCCCCCTGGCAGATAAAAGAGCGAAACGCTGGTGGTGCTTAACAGCTCTGTGTTACAGTCTAATGAGGAGCCTGAGCTGTGGGGACATTATCCACCTCCCCAGGCCTGAAGAGCAGCTGGCTGAACTTTTGGAGTATTACCACCCGGGGAAAAAAAAATAACATCTGCAAGTCAACTAAGAGACGTGAGGCGAATCCACAGCGCTGCTGTCGAGGTGCCCGAGAACAGGACACGTCAATACTGATTAGGGATCCCCTGAGCGTGCAACACCCCGGCAGGAGACTGGGCCCCGGGTCTGCCAGTGCCCTGCCGACACTGGGCACCATAGCTCCTGGCATTTCAAACATGCATTTTTTTGCAATGCCTGACACCGTGACTAAAAAACATCAGGGTAAAATATAATCCGGTTTCCATGGCAATATAATAATGCTAATACTGTAAGTGACAGCTCCTCTTAGCTTAGCTTTACAGCTGTACAGTAAAAAACAGTCCTCTGAGTGATGTAATAAAGACTACAGCTCAGATCACGGCTGGAATATCGACCGTCAGCCCCTAACTGTGGAACAGATTGGCTTTTCTCCAGGGAGGACGCCTGGATATGACAGAGTGTGACTGAATGTGCCAGAATGTGCTCTCAGGCCGCCCCCCCAAATGTGGCGCTGGCACCTTTCAGAGGCGCCCGTGAGAATAGTGAAGTCTGGGTCACACCTCCTGTTCCCCTCCCAGGATGTGCCGGCCAATTCACGGCTAAGCCTCGATTGTGAATGAGACTAAAATGGAAAAGTAAAAAAGAAAATCGATAAGGGGTCCAGTTATAAGAGGTCAGTTTCAAATGATGCTGACAGCAGTCCAGTGATATCATAGACAGAACAAACACCGCTTCCTGTTACATTAATCTGGGATTTAATTACACAAAAAAAAAAAAAACTAAGGAAGATGTCAGATTATTTCGGTACAGTTTTTCTACAACGTTTCGGGTCAGTTTGAAAATCACAACCTACTGAAAACTAAACATGTACTGAACACGTTTCAGGTAGATTTTTCCTTCCATTTTTGGAACATATGAAAACCACCCCTGATTATGTTCCATAAGTGAATAAAAACATTCATTCAAAAGTATGATGAAAGTGTTTGGGGTGGGATGGCGGACACCAAATTCATTCTCAGCATTTCACACAGCCTTTCACATGCTCATCGCTTGTGTTCCATTTTATCCGCATGTATTAAATTTTCTAAGTGCTTGTGCGGCATCTCAGTGGGCCTTTATGTACAGTATTAGCCGTATAGGTCTCGAATGTGAAATGACATGTACTGTACAGTAACGATCCTTTATTTGTCATTTGTATAAGTAGGAGTGCATTGAAATGCTTCTTTTCACATATTCCATCTCACTCTCGTTTGACACACACACACACACACACACACACACACACATATATATAATAGCATAATTTATTATACATTTATCTGGTGTCGGTGGAGCATTTTGGTGGGGGGGGGTTAAGTGATTTGCTCAGCAGCCCTAAAAAACTCCAGGGATGCCGGATGACTGGTCTGTCCTTGTGCTCAGACCACAAGATACACTATCGACTGTCTAATTCCAGACAAACAAACGAACAAATAAATCAATACATTAAAAAGCAAAAAAAAAACAAAGAACAATAGTGAAGAATGGTGAGTAACGATCTTATTTTAACAACAGTGAAATTTAACAATGATGACTGATGTGGAAACATTTCATTTAACAGTAGGACACTCATGATTTACCCGGGACGTTTGCAGGAGTTTTACTTGCACAAAAACTTTTTTCTGAGGGCAGAATGAAAAATGATTGGTTCAGAGAGATAACCAATCAGATTTTGGAGGAGGTGGGCCCAAGCGACTCGAGAAGGTCCCACCTTCTAGGTGCTGGGATCCACCTCCTCTACAATCTAATTGGTTATCTCTCTGAACCAATTATTTTTTTTGTTCTGCCCTCCGAACATTTTTGTTTAAGTAAACAAGCGCTCAGGAATCCTCCATGTAATCCTTCAGTTCATTGTTCTACAGTTCAGTCAGCAGATTTGTGACACACGGTTTAATACCTCAGCACAGTAAAAATGGGCGAGTCTTACGCATTAATGTAACATGTGACTCAGTCCTAGCACAGGTTAACAGAGATTCACTGATGCTGCTGTATGTTCACATTCACTCCAGCACCCCTTTATCTAAACAGGCAGCCTTCGCCAGCTTGAAGTGAGATCCTTTACCTGGGTTTTCTTGTGTCTCCAGACTGGTCACCTTAATCACATGGGATAAATTGTACTGTCGTGCCCTTTATTTCCTGAGGTCTTTGCTCATGCTGCTCTCAGCTTTTCTACCAAAGAAATGAGACGATTATTATCAGCCTCCAGACTCTCAAACCTCAGCCAAGAATACAAATCGGAACATCATTCAACCACTGGGGAAAAAAAATTAAATTAAACACTTTTCAGAGATTTTTTGGTAAAGAAGTGATGTCAGCTCTTAATTTATCATAACTGTACATGTATCGCAAAAATGTAGTGTTTTTTATATATATTTTTAATAGTGATTAAATGGGAATCACAGTTCCTGTATTGTGTATCTAAAAATGTGGCCCAGTGTGAGAATGTCTCATTTCTCAGACTCCCCAAGTTTTTCAAAGTAAGGTCTGTTACCAGCCTCACCGCCATCCCTAACACACAGCAAGCACCCCACTACAATAAGAGAGTGTTTCTAAGCAACGGCAGAGTTCATGGATATCCAGTCGTGCACAGTCACAGAATGAGAGGTAGAATGCCCCCTCAAGACCATGTGATGTGGGTGCGACACACTGTCATGTGACACAGCTGCTTGGCTTCATGGGAGAATAACTGGGTCCCTGGGGATGCGAACATACAGTATGACAAATACTGGGGACGAGGCTTAAGGTACTCGGGGCTATTGGTGATTGGACCTAAGGGCGCCCATGTTTCAAACCCCTATACAAACCCAAACCTCTAAACATATACAGCACTTGTGTATGTAATTATTCCTTCCATTAAAAGTCAAAATATTGAAAAAAAGAAACATAAAAAAACTAAAAAAATTTTTTGCTTTGCATTGCTGTTATGTAATTACTGTTGCAAAGCGGTAATTCATGTATCCCAAGACAACTTCAGTAATGTTACTATCAAGAAACGCAAATTCTGCATCAATGGAATTTAATATAATTATTGTGGATATCTTTACTGTAAATAGTTTATATCCATCCATTTTCCATTTTCCAAACCACTTATCCTACTGTCGCGGGGGTCTGGAGCCTATCCCAGAAGCAATGGGCATGAGGCAGGGAACAACCCAGGATGGGGGGCCAGATCACCGCAGGACATGTGACCCATGTGACCCAGGCGGAGACTCGAACCCGGGTCCCAGAGGTGTGAGGCAACAGTGCTAACCACTGCACCACCATGCCGCCCCATAAATAGGTTATATTTCCAATGTAAAACTTTAGAAACTTTCGGTTTATAAAACTATTCTTGGTTTATTATCGTTTAATGTGCTCTGGTTATAGGAGAGGGGGGGTTCAGACAGTTCATAAAACGTAGTTTAGTTAAGGCACAACAATTGGATTGGAAATAAATATTAGCTTAGAAATTTTCAGATATAAACCACACCCACTTCTACTCTTCTATCCGAATATCGATACAAAGGGTGAGTGTTTCCCAGTATGCACACTTCAGCACAATTGTGTTCGCGCACAACTGTTTTGCATCATTGTCCCTTGCCAAGGACCAGTTCGAATACACAAAAACCGTAGTACAGAGGACAGTAAAAATCCCTGGATCTTATCAAGGCTACATCGATTGCATCTTCGCCAAACAAGACCATTCTCATGATCCACTGCACCCAAAGCTCATTCTTGGAGGGGGTAAGTTAGCCAGATTAGTGTTGCCAAGACCACAAGTATGATTTTCACGTTCTTGGTATTAAGTAACACCCAGTGTTCCTCGATATGTCTGTTCTCATGAACCCATTTCACATCATCTTCTATTGTCAAAGACCAGTTCCATTACTAAGTACAGGAGGCAGTATAAATCCCTGGATACTGTTCTTGCATCGTCCCAAATATCAAGGATGCATCGGTTGCATCCTCTCCAGATGAGACCAACCCCAAGATTCACTGCATCCCAAGTTTGTTCTTGGAAGGCAAGTTAGCAAGACCACTCCTGCCAAAACTGCGAATATGATATTTACGTTTCTGGTAATGAGAAACACCCAGAGACAGACAATTTTGCTGATTGAACAGGTACAGATGTTGCTGTGCATCTCTTGTGCAAAAGCAGGGATGCTGGACACAATAGCTTAGGAATATAGTGCATTGTGCCTGTATATGAATGAGAGGTAAAACAGCAGCAGCATCACGTGTGACACGTAGTGGTAAAATTCCCCCATTCTCTTGTTATCCAATAGCAAGCGTTTCCTTGACCAACCAGCATATTTTTGCTCTTCTTTACACTGTCAGCATCAGATCCCTTTTACAAAACACAAAAATGACGTTGCTGGCCTTAACTTTCCAGCTGACACTTAAAGACGGTCAGTGCTCCCTCTCTTTGAGTCCCTGGGTACACTTTCCTAGGCACTCAGTGCTTGTTAAGATTAAGAGCCACTTGCTGTTTGATGTTTTTGATAAAAGGGACTGGATTCAGTTCCCCTGCCTTCTGAAGGAAACAACCTTGTGCTTTGTGTTCCCCCCCAGTGGGAAAAAAAAAGAAAAACACCTTTCACACATGCTGGCAGCTGCAGACAATTATCGCAAATGTTAAGTTACTTTTGGCAGTTTTTTTTTCAGGTCGCAATAACAAGCCGCTATCCGTTATGACGGACAGCCGAGTGCCTGGTAAAAGGAAGGTGGCATTATTATCCCCCACTGTAGGGGGCGCTGTAGGGCGGGACACCTTTGAGGATGGGGAAGCCTGTTGCCGACAAGTGAGCATCCACACACTCACTAATGCAATATCATCACTGTCGCCCTCAGAGTGGTGTCCCACTGAGTGTCATAGTAACAGAGGTGGTGATTGGTTATCTCTCTGAACCAATCATCATCCCAGAATACCTCTGGAGCAGAGAGAAATTGATTATTTCTTAGCAACAAAACATGAGCAAGCCAATGCAATTAAAAACCAAACTATTTATATTGCGACTTGGTTCATATTTTCACGGGGTTACTGCCTTCACAAGGACCTTCTCTTCTAACTCGTCCCCTTAAGAGCTGCGAAGTGCCTGCATACACTCCGAATAGCTCATTACTTTGCAAACTGCTTTTATTCCAGATGCATGGATTACAAGGAAGGCTTTGAATTACGCTAGTGTTCATTAAGCGCTTCTGTTTCAGAGACAGAGCGACAGACATCCGCAACTGCATTGTTTTTCAGTGGGCTTATTTTTATTCAGCTTATTTTGCTGAAGTGACGCATTTTGAGGCATGAGAACAATTGTTGTCGGTGTTTGTCAGACTATAGATATGAGAGAGTACATTTTAGTAACTACTAATGCGTGTCCCTAAACAAGCATTTCATTTGCTTAATCTGGGATAGAATAAAGTTTAAAATATAGTAGGTCTATCATACACCGGTGGGGTGCTTTTCACGTCTATAAGATCTCAATTTCAACATTATGAAGGACAATTCATACTTCAGTTTTCCACATGTGCTTTCGATTTCGGACAAGGGGAAGTGATGTCAATTTTGTGATGAATAAATGAATGAAACTTTATTGTCATTATACAATCAGTACAATGAAACACTGTTTTGCTACTGTCTGGTTACAGTTTTCAGTCTGTTTGTTTGGGTTTTAATTGCCCTGAACCGTTTGCCAGCTCTTCAAACAGGGCATCAGCGGCATGTTCGGGCATCTCCAGCAATTTTGAAGGGAGTCTGGCGTACTTCAGTTTTCTGAGGAAGAACAGTCTTTGTTGTAATTTTTTTGTAACCTGCAATGAGGTGTTTGTAGTCCAGGTCAGCTGTTTTGACAAGGTTACTCTGAGAAACTCATACCCCTCCGTGTATGTGGAGAGCTGGGAGTCTCCTGTCCTTAGTTCTTCTGAAGTCTACGATCATCTCTTTTGTTTTTGTGGTGCTCAGGACCAAGAGAGCTAAGCTGCTGCTGCCATCATGCCAGAGGACATCAGAGGTCGGTCTGAGGATGGCTGAGGTTGGTCTGCGGATGGCTGAGGTCGGTCTGCGTGTATCCCAGAATTTTCTTGTCTCACAGAAACCTTGCACATCTGAGCACATCGAACACGTGCAATGCACGTGCATGTGCAAGATAATTCATTAGATACAGTATTTTTAAAAGCAGCACTTTTCCTAAGATTTTCAAATATTGGCAATAAAATTCACTGAACATAAGGGGGAGGGGGGGTGTCCCGGCTAATTTTGTTGCAAGGATTCCAAAATATCATGGTATGCCTTATTACCGAAAATCCACCAAAGCCTAGATTAATAACTGTTCATAAAAGGTTCACCTTTTCATTACACTGCTTGTATTGGTGTTTTTTGCAATACATCTGCCCTCTCCTGGTCCGGTGGAATATCACTGCTGTATGCATGAACTGATCATGACCATCCTCATCCTTAGCCAAAGGTAGTATGAACACAAGCTGCCCGACGCACAACCGTCTGCGGCCCAAAAGTGCATGGAAGCAAATGTGGAAAGCTGAAGCATGGACTGGCTTCTTGAAATCAAAAGTGAACTTTTAATTGCAGAATATCAATGTGATAGCGCGACAAGTATGTGTGCGTGTGTGGTCGTAAACCTGCCTACAAAACTCACATGCGATTTTAAAGGTTAGAGAGCGACGCTGGAAACAATACGGTTGCATGTTGAAGCGCAGCCAAAAAGGACCATATGTAGACATCCCAGAGGGCCGATTTGTGCCTAAATCAGGACGCAGGCGATGTGCTCAGGGCGCTAAGTGACTCCTTGACTTTTGAGATGACATTTAAACAAAATCTATCAGGAAACACCCATTATCAGCCATCGAAGTGTTGAAGTCCGATGTTGTGACGCAGGTCCATCTGCCCTCTACCTCGTTCCCTCAAGAGCCAGAAGGAAAATCACTGATGTCAAGAACTGTGTTTTGGTGACCTTGGGCCATGCTTTGGGGAGGGGGGTGTCATTACTTACCTACCTCTAATGAATTCGATAGCACAATTATGTGTTTCTGTTTAGCTGCATCTCTGAGATGCTGAGTTGAGTTGGACATGGACATGCTTTAGGTCGAAAATAGCACGGATATGAAAAGCTACGAGCAGATAGGATCTGGCACATGGTGGAGAGGACGGGGCGTGCAGTGCAGGAGGGGATCGACACGGAGCACAGCAAAGAACATGAGGCAGAGTCCAACGCAGTGATGTCAGCAGTGAGCACCAAGAAAGGGGAATGCAAATTTGGTAAAAGAAAACAACAAAGTTCCTAACCAAAACAAGAAGGGTTGTCTGTAGCACATCTATCCATTTGACGCAGGAGGTGTCAGCAGGGGTGAAAGTAATGGAGTAAATTTACTCTTAATGAAGTAAATTAAGAGTAAATTTGATACTTTCTAATTCCATTACAGAGTTTAAAAACATGGCAAAAAAAAGTCAAAGGATCACATGACAGAGTGTGAATGAGAGCGTGGACACAAACCACTGCCCACCAGTCAAGATACAGGAAGTGGCATTTGGCAAGTAAACGGAACCATGGAGGGTGCAGTTAGCAAACCTACAGTCAGACTTAAAACCACTTGGCACTTCTTCCGGCTGGTGGTCAGAAGATGCGGCACAAAATATTCCCTGGCTGCATTTAAGAGAACTTCTTTCTTTTCAAGTCAAAAAGGGTCAGCGGTAGATGGTGCTGATTAGCGGTACTAATCATCATTTGTTTAGTCTCTGTGGAAAATGATCAGTTGGCAGGCTGACAAATTTTTGATTTAAAAACATGCCACAGGCCGTAGAAAGTAGTGGTTTGCAAAGTTTTTATACAAAGTACCACTTAAGCTATTGGCTTCAGAAAGCATTGCGCTGTGCAAATTATAAATCTTTTACAAATCTTTGTTATTTGTTTTCTGTACCTTCAACCTACTTCCTCGACAAAGGAGATAATCGCTGGTTAGTTACTATCAGGGCGGCATGGTGGTGCAGTGGTTAGCACTGTTGCCTCACACCTCTGGGACCCGGGTTCGAATCCCCGCCTGGGTCA